>CM035425.1:940000-967500 GCA_020310875.1 Ceratopteris richardii | reverse complement strand
AAAATCATGAGGGTGAGGAAGTTGCCCTCACATCTACTAGTGCCATCAGAGAGAGATTATTACACCAGCATGCAGATCCTTTATGTGATTCGCTTCATGATGATGATGAGGATGATGATGGAGATGAGGAGATTGGATCCCAAAATGATTGATGATTTCGTCATAGACTCATATGATATATCATATGTCATATATGATATATCTATCATGTTTTTGATTTCATCACATATTATGGTTCATGAGTATGATGATTGATGATTGATCTATATGGATTTTCTTACTTATCGCTAATGAAAAGTACTCTTTTTTGGGTTTTTCATCATTTTATAGAAGACTCATGTTCCACACAAACACATACACACATACACACATACACACACACATATATATATAGATATATATTATATATATATATATATATATATATATATATATATATATATATATATATATACATACATACATATATATATATATATATATATATATATATATATATAACTAACTTATAAGGTCGCGTCCGTAAACGTCAGAAACGTTTTGTCGGACTCGTCAGACGTCCGAATCCCGTCAGAAGTCAGACGTCAGAAACCCGTCAGTAACAACTATGCATATACATATACATATACATATACATATACATATACATATACATATACATATACATATACATATACATATACATATACATACACATACACACTAACACACGTATATTTATGTGTACTAAGCGTGATGATTAGTGATCAAGATGAATGCTAATAGCATTATGATAAAAGAAAAGTATCAATTTGTAGATAGCATAGTAAATTAGCAGATACCACGTATATGGTATCATTGAATGGAGTTCTTAGATTAATCAAAAGATTCAAGTATTAGACCAAGGTAGGTCTTACGACAAGGGAAAGTATTGCCAAGGTCATTAGAATAAGGAAATTCTAGTGATACGAGTTCTAGGATGTCTAGTCATAACCTAGAATAGAGGATAGTTTATCCTCAAAGATTCCATGATCAAGAAGAATGCAAGTAGCATCATGATGAAAAGGTACAAGGCTAACATTTAAATGAGAAAGGTAAAGTAACAGATCTAGAAAGAGTTGAGGTTATGAAAAAACTCAAATAAGTTTAGTAAAGAGAGTTGTTCTTTTGGCATAAAGGACAAATTGAGAGAAGGGCTAGCTTAGCCAAGGTCTTATGAGCTAGAAACGTAGAGGTGAGATGCCTCAATGTCTCTTGAACCTTAGAAGGGAACTTGAAGAACACCTACAAGTTTAGAATACTTATAAATTAAGTATCTAGTTCATGGTTCGTTACCATAATTACATAGCTATGAGTACTAGTGCACATTTTTATGTGTATTATAGGGAGAAACAAGGTTATATAGCAAGGCAAGGTTTGCATTGAGCAGACAAGGCACGGTTGTGGCCAAGTTCTCCAATATTGAGTGATTACACAATAAGACAAGTTTTGTAAGTTAGTTCCAAATGGAAAATAAGTTGGAAAGCAAGTCTAATGTTTCTATTCATAGGCACATCATTAAAAGTGACCAAGTAGGTCAAAAGAAGATAAAGTGGTCAAGTGGACCAAAGCTATGTGTTTCAATACAGAAAGGGTGAAAAAAAGCCAGTCTAGTCTGTTGAGAGTTCAAGGAGGAAGGGTACATACACCAAGGCTGTAAGTAAGTATGGTAGATCCATAATTTTAGAGCCATGAGTGATGACTCATTAAAGGAGAGAAAGATGATTTTATCTTTCTTAAGCAAACAAGTCAAGTCAATGTTCCATTAGAGATTGGAATAGATAAATGGAAAGGAAAGGTTTGCAAACAAGATATTCAAAGGAATTGGAATAGTAACCATGATGTTTTATATAGAAAACATCTTAGTATTGACCAAGACACAAGTCCGTAAGATGATTTTCTGAAATTCATAAGTATAGCTCTATATGCATCAAGGTCAATAAGCAAAAGGATTAGGACATAAGGTCGAGTGCATCTTTAGAAGGGAGACAATATGTCTATAGGATTGAAAGGAATCAAGAATAGATTAAAGAAGATGACGTCTATCCATCCAAGAAATAGTAGATGATCCACAAGATGTCTAGTTGACATATCTTTAGACTATAGGAATTAGACCTATTGAGACTTGATGGGGTAGTGTCGAAATTCATTTCTCGATCCTTAAAAGAGGCTCATCCATGAGCGTTGCAAGTGGGCCATCAAAAAGGAGGACCAAAAGGCAAGGAACCTAGGATCTCCATCAACATCAAACAAAATCATATCTTTTCAATTAGCCACCCAAACCTACACCTACACTAATTGGTGCTTGGTTAACTTGGTCATAGAAAGAAGAAAATGTCTATTTAAGCACCATTTTGAAAAAATTAGTTTCTTCGATTTAAATTATATAATGAACCATAGGGTCTAGTTTAAGTGTATAAAGTTTTAGGTTCAATCTCAGCATAATTGTAGAGAAAAAGTCCATAACAAATAGCATATATCAGTCGATGTGGGTTTAATGGAGGACAACCACCTTCTATTGTTGCATAGGGGTGATAGAAACTTCCCCATCACACACACACACACACTCTTTTATGTGTGTATATTAGCAAAAGGGATGTCATGAAACTTAGGACTTATGTAGAAGATTGTGGAACGCTTTTAAGAAGGTAAGAGGTTCGCACAGATTATCTTCAGATTACATGAGATATTCAAAGTCAGATCCATATAGGAGAGTAGAAATCTGATCTTTAGATAGAGGCCAGAGCCTCAAATCAAGAAGATATAGTTAGATTTCAGAGGATATGTTTAGGGCACATATGTAGAGGAGAAGATAGAATGGGATAGATGTAGCTATAATACATGAGAAGGAAGTCAGTTCACTTCTTTTTAATATGGACTGTAGCATACATCCCATAACTCCTAGTTGCATATATGCCACAGAACTATCCTGCACATTCGTAGAAGACAAGGAAACTATTGACAGATAGCTAGCATATTGACATAGAATGTCTTGAGGGATCGCATGTGTCTCAGGAGTCAGATGCATATAGAATTTTAAACAAGGGCCAAGGATTAGCAAGATTTTCTAAGGCGAAATCTTGACTTTTCAGGGTTTCCCATCACCAGAGACAGGTGACATCATATATTCAAGAAGAGATGCTAGAAAGTAGAATTGCATGCAGAACTAGTTTTCTGCAGAGTATTATTCTAATCGGCTATTTGTACTGTTGTGTATATAATCAGTTGTGTATATAATCAATCGTTTGTACTGTTGTATAAAGAATCAATTGTTTGTACTGTTGTATATATAATCAGTTGGATTTCATCTTTTCTAGACTACAGAAGCAAACTCTTTGTTATTATGGTTTGATCAGTTGTGTACAGTTGGATTTCATCTCTTTTAGACTACAGAGGCAAACTTTGTTATTATGATATTGGCATATATCATATAATTGTTTATTTGCTATGCACATATATTCTTGGAGATGCAAAATGATTTGTTGAAGTTTATCGATGTTAAATTAGTATCAGTTAATGCATCAAACAATATTCTCTGATATATATCAGCTCCTTTCGAAAACTTTGGACATCATATTATCTGTTTCTCTGGTATGTTAAGTGCTACATCAGAGTAGCTATCTGCCTCTCTTTATGTTAGCTGGTATTTTGCTACATCAACTTTATATATTTGTTGGAGACTTCTCAGTAAGTACTAGGAGAACATATATATTTTGGTTTTCTCTTCCTGCTACTAAATGAAATATAAACGTGATCCAAGCCTCTTTCCTATATTAAAAACACATGTCCACTTATGTTAGAAGTTCGACCCTTAAGGTCAGTAGGAACTATAATGATTGAACATAAAGGAAATTGCCTGAAATGTTCTTTGCTGGGGCCAAATGGTTTTCAATATGGGCCAAACTGGATCTTTTTAATCCACACATTGTTGGAAACAATGTTCAATTGGGTCAAATTTTGCTAAGCTAACATACCATGTGTAGCTATGATATGACTCCTTCCTACAAGCAGATGGGCCTAAACAGCATGTATAGCCATTGTATTCATTTCTTGTACAAGCAAACAGCGTGGGCAAGATGGCTAAGTCGTCGTCCTCCCATCCCAGTGGTCCGAGTTCAAATCCCACCAGCGGCACATCGCGTGGAGATTCTTTTATGACCATGCTTTTCAAATATCAAACGATGTCAAGCTTTTCATAACGCGAACGGCGAACGACGGAGGTTTTTCCTTGATGTGTTTTCGCATAGCGATCGCTTGATTTATGTGCTTTTGGAGGAGAGCTTTTCAAGATAGAAGCTCTACTATATAAGAGACTATTTGGGATCACTTGAATCATCCTTCACCTAACTTTCAACACAAGCCTTGAGCTTGGACCTCAATAGAGGTGGTGTTTCATTTAGCACATGGGGCAGCCATGGTGCTAACTTGAAGCATGTTGAGGAGCAGCTATGGAGTTCTTCTTAATGATTCTTTTTGGAGAAGATGAAGGGTGTGCTCACACTCTAGCTCATGGAGAGGAGGTTATCTCTTGTTCATGGCAAGAAGACTTGGTCATTAGCAGCTTGATGGTGAGGATCGGCCATCTACATGTTGTAGTTGAAGATTGTCTTCTACAAAAGGAAGTCGGGCTACTTCAAAGACATTGGATGGTGTTTAACATAAGATTTACGTCTTATGTTAAGTATTCAGGTACATATTCTCTTTATGCACACAGGTACTACTTGAATTTTATGGAGGTAGTAGCATTCATATCAGGAGGAGTCCTATTCAGCATAGGTACAAGAGAAACAGTACATATATGCTTTATGCATATTTGGATGAGGTGTTTGAGAAGGTGTGTTCACATGAGTTGAGGATTTCCGGCAGCAAACTTGTTAGCATTCTTTGCTACTTTTTAAGTATGTGATCTTTTCACACACATATCTAACTTAGGGTCTTCCATAGCCTATGGTTAGATGAGGGTTTGTTCATTATCAGTTTCACACTGATCCTTCCTCTTTCAGTCACTCATATTCACTCTTATATAACCTATAAGGTAACACATCTCATGTATATTCAGATTTCTGCCCATACATCTGAATATGTTGTTACATTTGTACATTCACTCATTCATCTATTTCTCATCACATAGAGTGGTTGAGAGTTTTGCTCCCACACTGTACATTGTACATTGGTATATATGATACTATGAGTAAGCGATGGCTTACGTAACACCTTACACATGTTTTCTATTCTTTCTCTATCTTTGTCTCATCATCTGTATGATTAAGTTGTGGTATGTTCATGTTTTGTCAATATAAGAAGATTGCTAGATTCTATGTTGTATATACTGGACCTATGGAACCATGGACTTGTGACATGAGCCAAGGGCCTACCTCACTTCCAACATTCATGCTATGGTGAATGGAATACCTATGTATCTTGTATAAGAATGCAAGGAATTACAAACAAACTCCATTTTCCTCTTGTGCGGCAGAGGATTGTACAGCTGATTTAATTACAACTTCTAAGCATGGACGTAGACATGCATGCAGCTCGAGAGGTTCATCTCCTTGAGTTCTAAATGCCAAGATTGGAAATCGGAAATGGTATACTGTATGCCTGCTTTATTGGATCATATCAAAACCTCAATGTCCATTTATGTTAAGTGCTGTTCTCATGAGCTTGAAGTTCATAATTCGTAGTGTGTCTGTTTACAAAAAAGTAATTTGACATGACTAACTTCCTATACTTTTGTTTGATGTGTCATTCCAGTAACTTGAGGTCACTTTTATTGTCATTGAATGTGTCACACTGTAATGTTAGCATTGAAATTTGTTCTCTACTTTTATTGCACTGGTGCTATCATGGGTTATTGAAGTGTCATTTATTTAAACCTGGATTATCACAGCCAGAGTTTTGGAAGAACCCAAAGAAAGCGATTGCGAAGGCATATGAACTCACAGACAGTTCAGTTCTGCAGAATGTTGGAGACCTTGGTGTTGGTGGATCGACAGCTGTGACAGCAATTCTAATAGGCGGACAAAATCTTTATGTGGCAAATGTGGGTGACTCAAGAGCTGTCATTTGCAGGGATGGTGTAGCTATTCAGCTTTCTGTGGATCATGAGCCAAAGGCAGAAAGAAAACATATTGAAGATAAGGGAGGTTTTGTGACAACCTTCCCAGGTACATTTGTCTTGTTACAGAGTTCAGACCATCAGTCTTAACATTTGCTGTCTCCTTCTAGAAAATATTGATCAATCTGGTTTATCTGATTTTGTTTGAATCATTTACTAGGAGATGTCCCACGTGTTGATGGACAACTTGCTGTGTCCCGTGCTTTTGGTGATAAGAACCTGAAAGTTCATCTCAGTGCTCATCCAGACATACATGAGCATACAATCGATAAGACTGACAAATTTCTCATTCTAGCAAGTGATGGCTTGTGGAAGGTTTTCGTTGTTTGCTTCACCCGTATATTTATTTATTTCTTATAGAGCATATTTGAGTGAGAGAGAGAGAGAGAGAGAGAGAGAGAGAGAGAGAGAGAGAGAGAGAGAGAGAGAGAGAGAGAGAGAGAGAGAGAGAGAGAGAGAGAGAGAGAGAGAGAGAGAGAGAGAGAGAGAGAGAGAGAGAGAGAGAAAGAAAGTGTTTTTACGTCTATTAAAAGGCCGAACTCGGCCTATGAGACAAATCGATGTACATGGGTGTATCTTCTGTCTATCAGAGAAGATAAAAGTGCTGAAAAAGAAACTGGTAAAGCTGATACATATCTCCGTGAAATGCGTGTGGAGATACCCATGAAAGCGGGGGGGTGTATGGAGTGCGATATCTATGACAGTCTATATGCAAAGGGGTAGTACAACAAGCATTGGAATGCATCTGAAATGACTAACTAGCTCCATCCTGTGCTAGTGAGCGGGTGTAAGGTTTGATACATAGGTGGAGGTGGAGTCAGGGCCATCGTGATAGCTGCAGCAGGATCAGCCATCATCTTGAATCGTCTCTCTCCTGTATGGGCTGCTACAGTAGGCTGGAGTAGGGAATCTCTATGACTCTGTATCTCTAGTAGGAATCGCCCGAGCTTTCGCTGGTCTCTAGAGTCCATGATCTCTCGGAGGGTGGGCTGCCCTGTAAATAGAGTCCCGTATCTACCTCTGATGCCATCATATGCGCTACATCTGCATACAAAGTGCTCCTCATCCTCCATCTCTACTCTGCAAACCCTGCATATCCGCTCCTCTCTGGCCCTCATCCTCTGAATAAAGCAGATAGTCTGGAATAGTGCATCTATTACCATGGGTGGTGCAGCTAGCTCTGCCCTGATGATGTCATGTGGTACCGACTGTTTCCCGCGAAATAGTCGCGAGATCATACGTACATGGGGACTCTCAATCGCACTCCACTGGGTGACTGTGAGGCTTGGGGCCCAAACTGTCGCAGCATACATCATAGCTGGTCGGACTAGTGTGTCAAATAGCCACCCCTTCGTGCGGGGCTCCTGGAAGTGTGCCTGGTGACATCTCCGCTCTAACATGGCTAAAGCTGCATATCCTCGTGTGAGTCTATCGGTGGCTGCCTGTCTCATGCTGAAGGGGCCAGGTAAGCTCGTGAATGTGACTCCGAGGTAGACATAGGAAGTGACCACCTCAATCTGTTCACCGCCGGCTGTGAATCCTGCTCCATTCCTCACCAAGGGGGAGGTGTGGAAGATCATGACCTTGGTCTTGCCAAGGTTTACTGTCAAGGCCTACTGTGTACAAAACTCATCGAGGGCATCCAAGTGGCGCTGTAATCCATCGGGTGACTCTGAAATCAAGACAATGTCATCGGCATATAATAAAATGTGGACAGGTGTACCTGCGAGGTCTTTACCCTCTCCTCCAGCTCGGAGAATGTAGTCCTCAATCTCATCGATGTAGAGACCAAATAGAGTGGGAGAGAGCGGGAAGCCTTGCTTAACACCGATGGTGCTAGCAATGGCCTCAGACATACCTCCTGGACACTGTACTCTCCAAGTCACCTGCTCATAGAGTGCATAGATGGCCCAAATCATCCCTGATGGTACTCCCAAGCTCTGAAGGCGTTGGAAGAGCCTCTCTCGTGGCACTGTATCGAAAGCTTTGCAGAAGTCCACAAAGCAGCAATATAGTCTCTTCTTCCACACCCTTGCCCCGTCAATGAGGCAGCGCAAAATGAAGATGTGATCAATAGTAGAGAAAGCTCGCCGAAAACCTGCCTGGCCTCGTGCTCGTAGCCCCTCAGTCTCTGCATATGAGCTGAGCTCTGCCTCAAGTATGGCACCGTATAGTTTGGCCATGGTGTGGCCAATCATGATGGTCGTGTAATTCCCTGGATCCAGGGTGTCGCCAGATTTGTGGATAGGCACAATGGTGTGCCTAGTCCACTCCTCTGGGAAGCCCTCCCCTACAGCCCGGTTGAAGGCATGTGCAATCAACGGGGCTATAGTGGAGGCTGCATATATGAGATGCTCGCTCTACAATCCCGTATGGTCTGTCGAACGTCCATGTCGCAGTCGTCCTATGGCCCTCTCAACCATCTTTGCTGTGAAAAGAGAAGAACTAGTAGGGCGAAGCTCAAGTGGCTGGGGAATGGGAGGCTGCCCAGGCACCTCATATAATCTCTGAGCATAATCATGCCATGTGTGTAGGTCCCCAATAGGTGTGGTCGGGCATGGCTCTCGTAGGGTACGCCATGCTGCGGCACTGTCCATACTCATAAAGAGATGGTATAGCTCAAGCACCTGTGCCTCCTCAAAGGCTCGCCTCTTCCGACGTGTGAGAGTCTTCATCTGTCCTGTGGCCTGTCTCTCTGTGATCTCTCCCAATGCTCGCTGAGCTCGTAGTCGGCGGTAAGTATCTCTGCATTCCTCATCATACCAACGATGTTGTGGCATAGTCCCGGGAGGAGGTGTGTGACCAGAATGGATGGTGTGTGGGAAGGAGCCGATGGCGGATGTCTGAAGAACTGATGCTATCTGTGAGGTGAGCACTGAGTAGGGATAGTGGAGTGTCAGGGTGAAGAAAGAGAAGACCCTTCTCGACTTGGGCCACATATATGTGAGCTAACTCGTGTGTGAAGTGGATGGTGGTGTGTGGGATGCGTGCTGCGGGTGTGCGTGTAGGGGTGCCTCCCTTGAGGGAGAGAGCGAGGTATGCGTGATCGGCCCCAATGGGTATGGGTGGGATGGTGAATGAGGTAAGTAGGTGAATGGACTCTCTAGATCCCATGACGTAATCTACTGAACTTCCCCTTCCATCTGTGACTGAGTGTGGTATGCATGTCAATCCTCCTGAGGTAGGCGACTGAGCCATCCCGTTATAGATAACGAGATTATGTCGAGAGCCTAGTCTGAGTAAGTGAGTGCCATAATGAGTGTGTGTAGAGTCAGCTGAAGCTCGAGCTGTAGACTCATCCTCTATGGCACGTAGTATCTGTGGGTCTTCTGGGTCAAATATCTCACACTGATCATTGCTTGTCCTTGCATTGAAGTCTCCCATAAGGAAGACTTCCCCTAATCCAGAGTACTCTGTAATCTCTTCTGACAAGCAAGTGTATGGTGAGTCCTCCTCTCGGTCTATGATAGCGAATCGCGAGCTAGAGGGAGCAAAGTAGCATAAAGATATGAAGATGATCCTCTCCTGTGAGAGCTGGAGTCGAATCCAAAGATATATGGCCTTTGAGTCACGTGTGACTATCTGTATCTTTCTCTGAAGTCCATCTCTGAAGAGTATGGCTACTCCTCCTTACCCTCTGGTGGTGTGCTGGCGTGTACACTCTCTGTATGTGGACTCCCATTGGAAACCGTGGACTCGAGGTAGGCCCCGGTCCGGGCTCTCATGTGTCTCTGTGAGCATAATGATGTCTTTGCCTTTGCGCACCTCTTCCAACCTCTCTGGGTGTGTCCATAGATCTCCATTGCAGTTCCAAACTGCAAGGTATATCTCCTCGAGTGTCTCACAAGCCGCGAATCCCTATGGGATGGCCTTGCCATCAATGAGAGAGAGAGAGAGAGAGAGAGAGAGAGAGAGAGAGAGAGAGAGAGAGAGAGAGAGAGAGAGAGAGAGAGAGAGAGAGAGAGAGAGAGAGAGAGAGAGAGAGAGAGAGAGAGAGAGAGAGAGAGAGAGAGAGAGAGAGAGAGAAAGTCATATTAACGTCTTCTAGAGGCCAAACTTGGCCTATGAGACAAAAATCATATACAAGTGTAGTAACCCTGTGTAGAAGATGAAATGAAATAAAAAGTAAATCGCTACACAAAGCTATATAGGGCTGGAAGAGGCTGGGGAGACGTGGCTCTGACTCTGTAGATAGTGGCCACCTAATACATGGGGGATCCATAATGTGAGTTAAAACACCCTAGCTACTGGTGATGGGTGGAGGTGGGTGTAGTATGTGGTACATCGGTGGTGGTTTGAGTGCCTCCTAAAGGAAGACAACCCAGGGGGTGGTGGTACGCCTATGCTCCATCATGTGGTTGTAGGCTTTTTTACGTCTATGACAGGCCAAAGTCGGCCTATGAGACAAAACATAAGATAGATGATGCGGATGTCATCTGGCTGTCACAAAACTAAAGTAAGATCATAAAAAGCTAATACAATCTAGCCTCCAACATGTGTGGTAAAATACTAAGCCCGATGGAGCCCTATCTCTGGGGGTATATGCATGTCTATATGCTGAGGGCAATACAATCATGAAGATGCATCTGTCTACTAGCTCCATCGAGTGGTAATGGAGGGTGGAGGATGTGCTACATAGGTGGAGCCGGTGCTACAGCATTCTGTATGAAAGCTATAGGATCTTCTCTCATGAGGGCTACTCCCTCCACAGTCGCCTCGAGATGTCGGGCTAATCTCCTCTATTTGGCGATGGTATAGCCTAACTCCTCTGAGCGCTCTGACTCGTGGTCGTCGTCTAGCTCAACTCATCTCAGGCTGCTGGAGTGTCACTCCTCCCTGGAATCAAGTGGGGAGGGGACTCTAGACCTCTGGAAAAAATCAGTGAGCTGTAGCTGTCTCCTCTCCACCTGTGTAGCTGTGTGTCTCAGTGGTAAGGGTGCATCTCTATGCCTCTGAATCTCTATCAAGAAACATCCTAACTGTCTCTGATCTCGGGAGTCCATAATCTCTCGTAGGGTGGGCTGTCCTCTGAATAAAGTCTCATATTTGTCTCTAATCTGAGTGTATGCTCTGCACCGACATACGAAATGCTCCTCACTCTCCACCTCCTCTCTACATAGTTTGAAGATCTTCTTTGCTCTTGGGACCCCACTGTATCTCCCACTCTCGATCTCCAGTCTGTGTGATGCGACCGTGAGTTGGCCAATCGCTACTCGTGAACTCTTTGGCATATAGATGTCCATATAGTGTGGTCTTTGTATGAACCCATCTGACATAATGGTGAGAAACTGATCCCTGTAGTCTGACATCCTCCCCTCTAAACTGGGTGACCACCATACGCTCCTGATGTAGGGCCTCCATAAATCCTGTCTCATCACCGCTGCGAGAGAGCTCTTAGTAAGGTGAGTCTTAGTCGTACAGAAAAGGTGGCAAACTCTCCATATCGAGCCCATGTGTCGTGAACCAAGATGTGACCTGTGAGTACCAGGCTCTATCATGTCCACTCTGAGATAACTCTATAGCTTCCTCAAAAGCTCTATGAGTGAGTCTGTCGCGTGGTAACTCCCTCACCTTCTCTATGAAACTCTCTGTCTCGAATAGTGCCTCTAGGACCATGGGTGGTGCGGAGAGCTCTGCTTGGATGATGTCATGTGGTATGGTATGCTTGCTACAGAACAAGCATGAGATCATACATACCTGGGGCTCTCAATCTGTGCCCATTGATTGACCGTCAAGCCTGGTGCCCATACCGTCGCTGAATACATCAAGGTGGGGGTGACCAGTGTGTCGAAAAGCCACCCCTTCGTGCGGGGTTCCTAGGGGGGTGGGGAGAGAGAGAGAGAGAGAGAGAGAGAGAGAGAGAGAGAGAGAGAGAGAGAGAGAGAGAGAGAGAGAGAGAGAGAGAGAGAGAGAGAGAGAGAGAGAGAGAGAGAGAGAGAGAGAGAAAGAAAGAAAGAAAGAAAGTGTTTTTACGTCTATTAGGAGGCCGAACTCGGCCTATGAGACAAATCGATGTACATGGGTGTATCTTCTGTCTATCAGAGAAGATAAAAGTGCTGAAAAAGAAACTGGTAAAGCTGATACATATCTCCGTGAAATGCGTGTGGAGATACCCATGAAAGGGGGGGGGGTGTATGGAGTGCGATATCTATGGCAGTCTATATGCAAAGGGGTAGTACCACAAGCATGGGAATGCATCTAAAACGACTAACTAGCTCCATCCTGTGCTAATGGGCGGGTGTAAGATGTGATACATAGGTGGAGGTGGAGTCAGGGCCATCGTGATAGCTGCAACGGGATCAGCCACCCCTTCGTGCGGGGTTCCTAGGGGGGGGGAGAGAGAGAGAGAGAGAGAGAGAGAGAGAGAGAGAGAGAGAGAGAGAGAGAGAGAGAGAGAGAGAGAGAGAGAGAGAGAGAGAGAGAGAGAGAGAGAGAGAGAGAGAGAGAGAGAGAGAGAGAGAGAGAGAGAGAGAGAGAGAGAGAGAGAGAGAGAGAGAGAGAGAGAGAGAGAGAGAGAGAGAGAGAGAGAGAGAGAGAGAGAAAGAAAGAGAGAAAGAAAGAAAGACTTTTTAACGTCTATTAGAGGCCAAAATCGGCCTATGAGACAAAACATATACATCAGTATGATCCAATCCACTGTGATCCAAAACGAAAATAAAGTGTGAGTACTGCAAACGGGTATAAAAGGAGGGATAGTAGCTGGCATCAAGGGTGTGGGGTGCTATGGGTATGCACTCTATATGCTCAATGGGTGAGATACAAATATGATATGCATAGGGAGGGGAGGCTCGATGGTATCACAACCCCCTAAATGCCTGGAGTGGGTGTAGGATATAATGCATCGGTGGGTAAGGCATCATGGCGATCCTCAAAATGCTCTGGGCGTCCAAATCGATAGGGGTGCGCTGCTGACGTCTCTGTATCTCCATGTCATGGCGTGCGTGAATCGCCTGAATCTCTCTCTCTCTGATGTGGACGAGCTCTCCGGACAAGGGGTCTCGGTCGTCGACGCTGTCGTCTAAGCTCCTCTGCTCTGTGTAATGTGACACCCCGCATCGAGCTGGGCCCTCGAGTGTATGTGGGTCTGAAAAAATCTGTAATATAAGTCTGAGGGGGGGGGGGGGGGCAGGTGTATCTCCATCTGCTGCTGGAGGAGTGATGCGCGGCGGTGCTGGAGCTCTACTAGGAAACGACCTAGAGGGCGCTGGTCCTCTGTCCCCAATAAAGCCCTGATCTCTCTAGGCCCCCTGAAGAGCTGTGGGTAGCTGTCTCTGATGTCCTCATATGCCTGGCATCTACATGTGTAGTGCTCCTCGTCCTCCACCTCCTCTCTACATATCCTGCATAATCGCTCATCCCTGGGGGTATGTGTGGCTCGCCCAATCTCAATCTCGAGCTTGTGTGATGATACTCTGAGCTGCCCAATGGCCACTCTCTCAGCTGGTGCCATATTTGTATCCATGTATCGTGGTCTCTGAATGAAACCATCTGCTGTCACAGTCAGGAAGTGCTCTCTGTAGTGTTGCCTCTTTGTGGGAAGAGGCTCCCGTGGTGCTATCCATGTCTCCCTGACGTGTATCTGTAGTAGGTCCTGACGGATGATCCTATTCCTCTCCGAACGAGAGAGGGTAATGTGGGGGGAAGAGAGGTCATACTGAAAAGGGGGGAGATCCGTAATGCTCATGCCATGGTATGCTAACCATCGGTAAGTCTGTGCATACCATACTCTCTCATGCCCTGTCTCTCCCAAATGTCTAGAGCTCTCAAATGCAAGCCTGGTGAGTCGGCTAGTGGGGAGCTCTCTGACTCTCAGAATAAAGGTCACCAACTGGAAGAGGGCCTCCACTAGCATCGGTGGTGTGCCAAGCTCAGCTCGTATAATGTCATGTGGGACGGAGGGCTTGCTGCGCAGCAAGCGTGATATCATGGTGATCTGGGGCCTCTCAATCTTCGTCCACATCGCCTCTGTGATCCCTGGTGCCCATACTGCCGCTGCGTACATCAATGCGGGTGTCACTAGAGTGTCAAAGAGCCACCCCTTAGTCCGGGGCTCCTGAAAATGTGTCTGAAAGCAGCGTCTCTCCAATCCTGCAAGTGCCGCATAACCTCGCGTCAATCTATCTCTCGCAGCCTGTGCCATGGAGAATACCCCTGTGCTGCCCGAGAAGGTAATACCTAGGTAGACGTAGGAGTCCACTACCTCTATCTGTCCTCCAGCCTCTGTGAAAGAGGCGCAATGGCGTACTGTCCTGGAGGTATGGGAGATCATGACCTTGGTCTTGCCAAGGTTCACTGTGAGTCCTCTCTCCATGCAAAAGGTATCGAGCGCCTGTAAATGTGACTGCAACCCCTCCTGTGACTCTGAGAGCAGGACAATGTCATCAGCATATAATAGGATATGTACTTAAGTACCTCCGAGCTCTCCTCCTCGCCCTCCTTCTCGCTGTATATACTCCGTGATCCCGTCGATGTAGAGACCGAAGAGAGTGGGTGAGAGAGGGCAACCTTGTTTCACACCAATGGTGCTAACAAGGCTATCTGATAGACCGCCGGGGCAGCGTACCCTGCCTGTGACTCGTGCATACAAAGCGTGGATGGCCCATATCATGTCTGATGGAAGCTCTAACTCCTGGAGCCTCCGTAGTAGTCTCTCTCGAGGGACCATGTCGAAGGCTTTGCGGAAATCCACAAAGCAACAGTATAGTCTCTGCTTCCTCCCCTTCGCGCTCTCAATCAAGCAACGAAGCACGAAGATGTGGTCGATGGTGGAGAAAGTGCGGCGGAAGCCTGCCTGGTCGGGTGCTCTGATCCCCGCTGCCTCAGCGTGTGTACTGAGCTCTGCCTCTAGTACTGCCCCATAGATCTTGGCCAGGATATGGCCTATCATAATAGTTCTGTAGTTCCCTGGGTCCATCATATCGCCGGACTTATGGATAGGCGTAATGGTATGCATAGTCCATGAGTCGGGTAATCCCTCAACCAAAGCACGGTTTCTGCTGAACGGCCATGCTGTAGCCTATGGATGGCCTGTCGTACCATGCCTGCTCTGAAGAGGGTGGATATCACCGGACGCGGTGTGGAAGGAATCGGTAATGGTGGCTGTGCTAGGACGTCATATAACCTCTGGGCGTAGGTGTGCCAAGTCGGAGGATCTGCTATGGGTGTAGGTGGACGTGGCTCACGTAGTGCCCTCCACGCGGAGGCACAATCCCTACTCATGAGAAGGTCGATCAACTCTGCCTCTTGTCCCTCCTCGAAAGCTCGCCGCTTCCGGCGTGTGAGGGCTCGCATCTATCGTCGTGCCTCCCTCTCTGTGATGGATCCCAAGATACTCTGTGCTCTGAGATGTCGGTATAGTCGCCTACACTCCTGATCGTACCATCTATTCTGGGTGTATGCCCCAGCCGTGTTGGATGTGCAGTGCTGTGGGTGGTGTATGGGAAGCTGAGAGTAGCAGATGTATGGAGGATTGAGGAGAAGTGGGCGGTGAGGGTGTCCAAGGAGGCAGAGGGATCAAGGGAGTAGATGCGCTCTCGAACATGGGAGCTATAGATATGTGCTAGCTCATGTCTAAAGTGAATGGTGGTACGGGCTCGTGGTTGTGTGGTGACATGGTGGGGTATGCATGGTGAGCCGCGAATGGATAGGGCAAGATATGCGTGATATCCTCGTGTGGTGTGCTGTCTCATCTGGCGGCGGTGAGCTGACTCCCACATATAGCCCTCAATCCTCGGTAGGCTCCTCCCCGGGCTCTCGTGTGTCTCTGTCAAGAAGATAATGTCTCTGCTCTCCATCACCTCCTCGAGGCGCCCTGGATGTGTCCATAAAGATCCATTGAAGTTCAAGACTGCAATGTGCACCTCCTGCTGTGCTGTCTCATAGGCCGCGAATGCCTAGTCAATGGGCCGTCCATCAATGATGATCCGATCGTCTCTGTAGAGGGCACGATGTCCCTCTCGTCTTGCCTGGAGGACACGTGGCATGCATGACCGTCTGTGCTCTACCTGCATCCGTGTGAGGTCGTCATCCAAATAGATGGGGGTGCCCGGTGTAGTGCGTAGTATCGCCCGTCGTCTGAGAAAGTCTCTCTTCCTGGCCTCATCTGAGAACTGAAGGATAAGTGCTCTGCTCCGTGTGGTGTCTTGTCCTGCTCTCCATACTCTGGTGAAAGGGAGAGGCTCATCCGCGCGGTATCCAAGTAATGTGCACAAGCGACGCCTGTCCTGCTCCGGTGATCCGTCTGTCTCTGTGAGGCCGGAGACGCGAACATTGAGCCTGCGGGCCTGTCGCATCCGCTCCTCCTCAATGGTGGTATGCACTATGTGGATCTCCTCATGGTGGTTGTTCTTCTTTGCCTCCTGTCGAAGGTTCTTTTTGACAACCTCGACCCATCCATCTTTCTTAGTCTCAAGCTCTTTCTGCACCACCTCCATACACTCCTTCTTGATAGTCACCCGAATGTCCTCTAGATGTGGAGCGATCTCCCCCTCCTCGTGCATGCTGTCCAGTTTCGTTTTCATATCAGTAAGCGCAGTGTGCAACTCCTCCAGGTCCCGTGAGTGCTGCTTGCGGGTAGCGAGAAGCTCTTCCCGAAGGGATTCGTTTTCCTTCTCCAAGGTTGCCACCTTGGCTTCGAGGGCGACAACTCTACGGGTAACCCCGTTCAGTGCAGAATCTCCTTCTTTCTTGTGTTTTCCTATCAACTCTCGGAGGGCATGCTCTAAGGTGGCCAACTGTTCCTCCAGCTTGGGAGCCATGAGAGAGAGAGAGAGAGAGAGAGAGAGAGAGAGAGAGAGAGAGAGAGAGAGAGAGAGAGAGAGAGAGAGAGAGAGAGAGAGAGAGAGAGAGAGAGAGAGAGAGAGAGAGAGAGAGAGAGAGAGAGAGAGAGAGAGAGAGAGAGAGAGAGAGAGAGAGAGAGAGAGAGAGAGAGAGAGAGAGAGAGAGAGAGAGAGAGAGAGAGAGAGAGAGAGAGAGAGAGAAAGAAAGAAGAAAGAAAGACTTTTTAACGGCTATTAGAGGCCAAAATCGGCCTATGAGACAAAACATATACATCAGTATGATCCAAACCACTGTGATCCAAAACAAAAATAAAGTGTGAGTACTGCAAACGGGTATAAAAGGAGGGATAGTAGCTTGCATCAAGGGTGTGGGGTGCTATGGGTATGCACTCTATATGCTCAATGGGTGAGATACAAATATGATATGCATAGGGAGGGGAGGCTCGATGGTATCACAACCCCCTAAATGCCTGGAGTGGGTGTAGGATATAATGCATCGGTGGGTAAGGCATCATGGCGATCCTCAAAATGCTCTGGGTGTCCAAATCGATAGGGGTGCGCTGCTGACATCTCTGTATCTCCATGTCATGGCGTGCGTGAATCGCCTGAATCTCTCTCTGATGTGGACGAGCTCTCCGGACAAGGGGTCTCGGTCGTCGACGCTGTCGTCTAAGCTCCTCTGCTCTGTGTAATGTGACACCCCGCATCGAACTGGGCCCTCGAGTGTATGTGGGTCTGAAAAAATCTGTAATATAAGTCTGAGGGGGGGGGGGGGGGGCCAGGTGTATCTCCATCCGCTGCTGGAGGAGTGATGCGCGGTGGTGCTGGAGCTCTACTAGGAAACGACCTAGAGGGCGCTGGTCCTCTGTCCCCAATAAAGCCCTGATCTCTCTAGGCCCCCTGAAGAGCTGTGGGTAGCGGTCTCTGATGTCCTCATATGCCTGGCATCTACATGTGTAGTGCTCCTCGTCCTCCACCTCCTCTCTACATATCTTGCATAATCGCTCATCCCTGGGGGTATGTGTGGCTCACCCAATCTCAATCTCGAGCTGGTGTGATGATACTCTGAGCTTCCCAATGGCCACTCTCTCAGCTGGTGCCTACGTCTTCTGGAGGCCAAACTTGGCCTATGAGACAAAAAACCATGTACAAGTGTAGTAACCCTATGTAGAGGATGAAATGAAATAAAAGGTATATCGTGACACAAAGATATATAAGGGTGGAAAAGGATGGGAAGACGTGGCTCTGACTCCGTAGATAGTGGCCACCGAATACATGGGGGACATGTGAGTAAAAGTGTGAGTAAAACACCCTAGCTACTGGTGAATGGGTGGAGGTGGGTGTAGTATGTGGTACATCGGGGGTTGTCTGAGTTCCTCCTGAAGGAAGACAACCCATGGGGTGGTGGTGCACCTATGCTCCATCATGTGGTCGTAGGCTGTCCTGATGAGTGAGATATCCTCCTGATATAGTCGTGGTGGATGATATCTGCCCATGCGTGGTCGGCACCATGCTCTCTGTGCTGCTTCCTGGTGGAGCGTGAGCCCTATAGATGGACCTCTCTGATGTAGCTCAGCTCGCTAAAAAAACTGGGTAATGGTCTGCTGCGTACTCACCCGTGGCTGATGTGTGGGCTGGAGTGACCGATCTCGCCTCTCGTATGCTGCTGCGAGGAAGCGTCCCAAGCGTCGCTGGTCTCCCATAGTCATGCATAACGGGAGTGACTCCTCTATATGGAACTGTGCTCGTAGGTCTAAGTATGCTGGGCATCTGATAACAAAATGCTCCTCACTCTCTACCTCTGTCTGGCATACTGGGCACCACCTCTCCTCACGAGGGACTCCCCTAGATAGACCCCTCTCGATCTCGAGCTGATGTGATGAAACCCGGAGCTGCCCAATGACGACTCGAAGGTGGTGGGGTAGATATGTCTGCATGTATCTCGGAATCTTGATGAAGCCCTCGTCCGATATATGTAGAAAATGCTCACGGTAATAGAGCATTTTCGGTGGCAATGTACCCCTAGGGCTCACCCATGTCCTCTGTATGTATGTATGCCATATCTCCTGAGGAATGATCCTATTCCTCTCCTGATGAGAGAGTGAGTAGGTGGGTGCATGTGAGTCGTACTGTAGTGGTGGTAGCCTGTCTATGTCTTGTCTGTGCATACCATGAGGAGGTGTCTCCTGCTAATGCCATGTCCTGTGATGCTTGGAAAGCTTGATAAGCAATGCGCTCTGTATCCATGCTGCGGAGGCTGTGTAATAGGCATACTGTCTGGAATAGTGCCTCAACTAGCATCGGTGGTGCAGCGAGCTCTGCTCTAATGATATCATGTGGTACTGAAGGCTTGCTGCGGATAAGTCTGGAAATCATAAGGATCTGTGGCCTCTCTAATGCTGTCCATACTGATGTGGCTAATCCTGGTCCCCATATGGCTGCCCCATACATGAGCGCTGGTGTAACCAAAGTGTCGAAGAGCCACCCCTTTGTGCGGGGCTCCTGAAAATATGCCTGGTGGCACTGTCTCTCCATCAAGGAAAGTGCTGCATACCCACGTGTGATGCGGTCATGTGCTGCCTGAGACATAGAGAAGACCCCTGATGCTGCTGTAAATGTCACTCCCAAGTAAACATATGATCCGACCACCTCACAGATAATGACCACCTGATACAAGGGGGACCCATGAGGGAGTGAATGTGTATACCCTAACTGTTGATGATGGGTGGTGGGTGGAGTATGTGGTACATCGGCGGCGGTAGGTGTGCCTCCTGGAGGAAGCCTGTCCAAGTGGTGGCGATGCGCCTGTGCTCCATCATGTAGTCGTGGGCTATCTTGATGCGTGAGATATCCTCCTGGTGCAGTCGTGGTCGTCGGTACCCAACCAGATGTGGTCGGCGTCCCAGTCTCTGAGCCGCTGCCTGCTGGAGTGTGAGCCCTATGCCTCTGGGAGGCGGGTTTGTCCGATGTGGACCAACGCGCTCAAAATACTATAACAGTCTGCTGGGTACTCACCCGTGTCGGGTGTGTAGGCTCTAGCATCTGATCTCGTCTCTCATATGCAGCCATGAGGAAACACCCCATCCTCCGCTGGTCTGCAGTGATCATGCACAACTGGAGTGACTCCTCTATCTGGAACTGTGCTCGTAGGTCTGAGTATGCCGGGCATCTGATAAGGAGGTGCTCCTCACTCTCTATCTCTGTATGGCATACTGGGCACCACCTCTCCTCTCGAGGGGCTCCTCTAGCCCGACCCCTCCCAATCTCGAGCTGATGTGATGAAACTCAAAGCTTCCCAATGCATCGATGGTGCAGCAAGCCCTGCCCTAATGATATCATGGGGTACCGAAGATTTGCTGCGGATTAGTCTAGCAATCATGAGAATCTGCGGTCTCTCCAGTGCTGTCCATGATTATGTGGCTAATCCCGGTCCCCATATAGCTGCACCATACATGAGTGCTTGGTAACTAAAGTGTCGAAGAGCCACCCCTTTGTGCGGGGCTCGTGAAAATATGCCTGGTGACACTGTCTCTCCATCAAAGCTAGCGTTGCGTATCCACGTGTGATGCGATCACGGGTTGCCTCAGACATGGAGAAAACCCGGGAGGCTGCCGTGAAAGTCACTCCCAAGTAGACATATGAACCAACCACCTCAATGGGTCCGCCTTCGGCTGTGAAAGAACTGTGTCTCCTCACTTGTGCTGATGTATGGAAGATCAAAACCTTGGTTTTACCAAGGTTCACTGATAACCCTCTATGTGTACAAAAATCATCTAGGCCGTGTAGGTGACGCTCTAGACCCTCTGTAGACTCTGAAACGAGCACAATATCATCAGCATATAAAAGAATGTGGATAGTGGTCCCTCGTACCTCAATGCCCTCTCCTCCTTGCTTCCATATGAAGTCCACTATCTCGTCAATGTATAAACCAAAAAGGGTGGGTGAGAGGGAACACCCTTGCTTCACCCCGATGGTGCTAACAAGTGAATCAGATAGACCGCCTGATACTCTCTCATATAAGGCGTAGATCCCCCATATCATCTCCTCTGGAGCCCCGATATCGTGTAGACGTCTGAAGAGCTGCTCCCTGGGAACTGTATCGAAGGCTTTGTGGAAGTCCACAAAGCAACAATACAATCTCCTCTTCCTCACTCGTGCCTGGTCAATCAAGCATCTCAAAGTGAAGATGTGGTCAATGGTAGAGTAATCTTGTCTGAATCCTTCTTGTCCGGGGCCCTGATACCCTTCCTCTCGGCAAGAGTACTCAACTCTGTCTCTAGCACTGCCCCATATAACTTGGCTAGTATGAGAGAGAGAGAGAGAGAGAGAGAGAGAGAGAGAGAGAGAGAGAGAGAGAGAGAGAGAGAGAGAGAGAGAGAGAGAGAGAGAGAGAGAGAGAGAGAGAGAGAGAGAGAGAGAGAGAGAGAGAAGAGAGAGAGAGAGAGAGAGAGAGAGAGAGAGAGAGAGAGAGAGAAAGAAAGTCATATTAACGTCTTCTGGAGGCCAAACTTGGCCTATGAGACAAAAACCATGTACAAGTGTAGTAACCCTGTGTAGAAGATAAAATGAAATAAAAAAGTATATCGCTACACAAAGCTATATAGGGCTGGAAAAGGTTGGGGAGACGTGGCTCTGACTCTGCAGATAGTGGACTCTGCACACAATGGCCACCTAATACATGGGAGAGAGAGAGAGACTTTTTAAGTGTGAGAGCTCGCATATATCGTCGTGCTTCCCTCTCCGTGATGGATCCCAAGATACTCTGTGCTATGAGATGTCGGTATAGTCGTCTACACTCCTCATCGTACCATCTATTCTGGGATGTATGTCCGAGCCGTGTCGAATGTGCGGTGCTTTGGGTGGTGTATGGGAAGATGAGAGTAGCGGATGTGTGGAGGATCGAGGAGAAGTGGGTGGTGAGGGTGTCCAATGGGGCGGAGGGGTCAAGGGAGTAGAAAGAGAGAGAAAGAGAGAGAGAGAGAGAGAGAGAGAGAGAGGGAGAGAGAGAGAGAGAGAGAGAGAGAGAGAGAGAGAGAGAGAGAGAGAGAGAGAGAGAGAGAGAGAGAGAGAGAGAGAGAGAGAGAGAGAGAGAGAGAGAGAGAGAGAGAGAGAGAGAGAGAGAGAGAGAGAGAGAGAGAGAGAGAGAGAGAGAGAGAGAGAGAGAGAGAGAGAGAGAGAGAGAGAGAGAGGGAGGGAGGGAGGGAGGGAGGGAGGGAGGGAGGGAGGGAGGGAGGGAGGGAGAAAGAAAGAAAGAAAGTTTTTTTATGTCTATGAGAGGCCAAATTCGGCCTATGAAACAAAACATAAGATACATGATGCGGATGTCATCCTACTGTCACAAAACTAAAGTAAGATCATAGAAAGCTAATACAATTTAGTCTCCAACATGTGTGGTAAAATACTAAAGCTGATGGAGCCCTATCTCTGGGGGTATATGCTTGTCTATATGCTCAGGGAGATACAATCATGAAGATGCATCTGTCTACTAGCTCCATCCAATGGTAATGGAGGGGTGGAGGATGTGATACATAGGTGGAGATGGTGCTAGAGCTTTCTGTATGAAAGCTATAGGATCTGCTCACATCAGGGCTACTCGCTCCGCAGTCACCTCGAGATGTCGGGCTCGAATCTTCTCTATTTGGCGATGGTTTAGCCTCACTCGTCTGAGCGCTGTGACTCGTGGTCGTCTTCTAGCTTGACTCACTACCTCAGCGTGATGTAATGTCACTCCTCGTTGGAATCAGGTGGGGAGGGGACTCTAGACCTCTGGAAAAAATCAGTGAGCTGTAGCTGTCTCCTCTCCAGTGTGTAGCTATGTGTCTCAGTGGTAAGAGTGCATCTCTATGCCTCTGAATCTCTATCAAGAAACGTCCTAATTGTCTCTGATCTGGGGAGTCCATAATCTCTTGTAGGGTGAGCTGTCCTGTGAACAAAGTCTCATATCTGTCTCTAATCTGAGTGTATGCTCTGCATCGACATACGAAAGCCTCCTCACTCTCCACCTGAGAGAGAGAGAGAGAGAGAGAGAGAGAGAGAGAGAGAGAGAGAGAGAGAGAGAGAGAGAGAGAGAGAGAGAGAGAGAGAGAGAGAGAGAGAGAGAGAGAGAGAGAGAGAGAGAGAGAGAGAGAGAGAGAGAGAGAGAGAGAGAGAGAGAGAGAGAGAGAGAGAGAGAGAGAGAGAGAGAGAGAGAGAGAGAGAGAGAGAGAGAGAGAGAGAAGAAAGAAAGAAAGAAAGTGTTTTTACGTCTATTAGGAGGCCGAACTCTGCCTATGAGACAAATCGATGTACATGGGTGTATCTTCTGTCTATCAGAGAAGATAAAAGTGCTGAAAAAGAAACTGGTAAAGCTGATACATATCTCCGTGAAATGAGTGTGGAGATACCCATGAAAGGGGGGGGTGTATGGAGTGCGATATCTATGGAAGTCTATATGCAAAGGGGTAGTACAACAAGCATGGGAATGCATCTGAAACGACTAACTAGCTCCATCCTGTGCTAATGGGCGGGTGTAAGATGTGATACATAGGTGGAGGTGGAGTCAGGGCCATCGTGATAGCTGCAACGGGATCAGCCATCATCTGGAATCGTCTCTCCTCCATGGCGCCATGGTGACGAGCCTGGATCTCTGCAATCTGATGTCGGTGATGTCTCGGGGCCCGATATCCTCTAGCACGGGGTCGTCTCTTAGCTCGAGAAGCCTGAGCCTGCTGAAGAGTCACCCCTCTCGGTGTGTGGGGGCTGAGGGGGGGAGGGCTGCAGCACGTCGTGGATTAAAGAACTCAGTGAGCTGACTCTGTCTCCCTCCTGTATGGGCTGCTACAGTAGGCTGGGGTAGGGAATCTCTGTGACTTTGTATCTCTAGTAGGAATCACCCGAGCTGTCGCTGGTCTCTAGAGTCCATGATCTCTCGGAGGGTGGGCTGCCCTGTAAATAGAGTCCCGTATCTACCTCTGATGCCATCATATGCGCTACATCTGCATACAAAGTGCTCCTCATCCTCTATCTCTACTCTGCAAACCCTGCATATCCACTCCTCTCTGGGAATGTCTGCGGCTCTGCCCGTCTCAATCTCTAGTCTATGTGATGAGACTCTCAACTGGCCAATCGCTACCCTCGAGCTATGAGGCATGTAAGTATCCATGTAACATGGCCGCCGGATGAAACCGTCTGCTAGGATGTCTAAGAACTTGTCTCGATAGTGCAATAGTCTCGATCCCATGTGTGGTGTGTGCCATGTCTGACTAATGTAGCGCTGCCAAAGATCCTGTCTCAACACAACATTCCTCTCATGACGGGAGAGGAGAATGTAGTCCTCAATCTCATCGATGTAGAGACCAAATAGAGTGGGAGAGAGCGGGCAGCCTTGCTTAACACCGATGGTGCTAGCAATGACCTGAGGACATACCTCCTGGACACTGTACTCTCCCGGTCACCTGCTCATAGAGTGCATAGATGGCCCAAATCATCCCTGATGGTATTCCCAAGCTCTGAAGGTGTTGGAAGAGCCTCTCTCGTGCCACTGTATCGAAAGCTTTGCGGAAGTCCACAAAGCAGCAATATAGTCTCTTCTTCCGCACCCTTGCCCCATCAATGAGGCAGCGCAAAATGAAGATGTGATCAATAGTAGAGAAAGCTCGCCGAAAACCTGCCTGGCGTCGTGCTCGTAGCCCCTCAGTCTGTGCATATGAGCTGAGCTCTGCCTCAAGTATGGCACCGTATAGTTTGGCCATGGTGTGGCCAATCATGATGGTCCTGTAATTCCCTGGATCCAGGGTGTCGCCAGATTTGTGGATAGGCACAATGGTGTGCCTAGTCCACTCCTCTGAGAGAGAGAGAGAGAGAGAGAGAGAGAGAGAGAGAGAGAGAGAGAGAGAGAGAGAGAGAGAGAGAGAGAGAGAGAGAGAGAGAGAGAGAGAGAGAGAGAGAGAGAGAGAGAGAGAGAGAGAGAGAGAGAGAGAGAGAGAGACTTTTTAACGTCTATTAGAGGCCAAAATCGGCATATGAGACAAAACATATACATCAGTATGATCCAAACCACTGTGATCCAAAACGAAAATAAAGTGTGAGTACTGCAAACGGGTATAAAAGGAGGGATAGTAGCTGGCATCAAGGGTGTGGGGTGCTATGTGTATGCACTCTATATGCTCAATGGGTGAGATACAAATATGATATGCATAGGGAGGGGAGGCTCGATGGTATCACAACCCCCTAAATGCCTGGAGTGGGTGTAGGATATAATGCATCGGTGGGTAAGGCATCATGGAGATCCTCAAAATGCTCTGGGTGTCCAAATCGATAGGGGTGCGCTGCTGACGTCTCTGTATCTCCATGTCATGGCGTGCGTGAATCGCCTGAATCTCTCTCTGATGTGGACGAGCTCTCCGGACAAGGGGTCTCGGTCGTCGACGCTGTCGTCTAAGCTCCTCTGCTTTGTGTAATGTGACACCCCGCATCGAGCTCGGCCCTCGAGTGTATGTGGGTCTGAAAAAATCTGTAATATAAGTCTGAGGGGGGGGGGGCCAGGTGTATCTCCATCTGCTGCTCGAGGAGTGATGCGCGGTGGTGCTGGAGCTCTACCAGGAAACGACCTAGAGGGTGCTGGTCCTCTGTCCCCAATAAAGCCCTGATCTCTCTAGGCCCCCTGAAGAGCTGTGGGTAGCGGTCTCTGATGTCCTCATATGCCTGGCATCTACATGTGTAGTGCTCCTCGTCCTCCACCTCCTCTCTACATATCCTGCATAATCGCTCATCCCTGGGGGTATGTGTGGCTCGCCCAATCTCAATCTCGAGCTGGTGTGATGATACTCTGAGCTTCCCAATGGCCACTCTCTGAGCTGGTGCCATATATGTATCCATGTATCGTCGTCTCTGAATGAAACCATCCGCTGTCACATTCAGGAAGTGCTCTCTGTAGTGTTGCCTCTTTGTGGGAAGAGGCTTCCGTGGTGCTATCCATGTCTCCCTGATGTGTATCTGTAGTAGGTCCTGATGGATGATCCTATTCCTCTCCGAACGAGAGAGGGTAATGTGGGGGGAAGAGAGGTCATACTGAAAAGGGGGGAGATCCGTAATGCTCATGCCATGGTCTGCTAACCATCGGTAAGTCTGTGCATACCATACTCTCTCATGCCCTGTCTCTGCCAAATGTCTAGAGCTCTCAAATGCAAGCCTGGTGAGTCGGCTAGTGGGGAGCTCTCTGACTCTGAGAATAAAGGTCACCAACTGGAAGAGGGCCTCCACTAGCATCGGTGGTGTGCCAAGCTCAGCTCGTGTAATGTCATGTGGAACGGAGGGCTTGCTGCGCAGCAAGCGTGATATCATGGTGATCTGGGGCCTCTCAATCTGCGTCCACATCGCCTCTGTGATCCCTGGTGCCCATACTGCTGCTGCGTACATCAATGCGGGTGTCACTAGAGTGTCAAAGAGCCACCCCTTAGTCCGGGGATCCTGAAAATTTGTCTGAAAGCAGCGTCTCTCCAATCCTGCAAGTGCCGCATAACCTCGCGTCAATCTATCTCTCGCAGCCTGTGCCATGGAGAATACCCTTGTGCTTCCCGAGAAGGTGATACCTAGGTAGACGTAGGAGTCCACTACCTCTATCTGTCCTCCAGCTGCTGTGAAAGAGGCGCGATGGCGTACTGTCCTGGAGGCATGGAAGATCATGACCTTGGTCTTGCCAAGGTTCACTGTGAGTCCTCTCTCCATGCAAAAGGTATCGAGCGCCTGTAAATGTGACTGCAACCCCTCCTGTGACTCTGAGAGCAGGACAAAGTCATCGGCATATAATAGGATATGTACTGGCGTACCTCCGATGTCTCCTCCTCTCCCTCTTGCTCGCTGTATATACTCCGTGATCTCGTCGATGTAGAGACCGAAGAGAGTGGGTGAGAGGGGGCAACCTTGTTTCACACCAATGGTGCTAACAAGGCTGTCTGATAGACTGCCGGGGCAGCGTACCCTGCCTGTGACTCGTGCATACAAAGCGTGGATGGCCCATAGCATGTCTGATGGAAGCTGTAACTCCTGGAGCCTCCGTAGTAGTCTCTCTCGAGGGACCATGTCGAAGGCTTTGCGGAAATCCACAAAGCAACAGTATAGTCTCTGCTTCCTAGCCTTCGCGCTCTCAATCAAGCAACGAAGCACGAAGATGTGGTCGATGGTGGAGAAAGTGCGGCGGAAGCCTGCCTGACCGGGTGCTCTGATCCCCGCTGCCTCAGCGTGTGTACTGAGCTCTTCCTCTACTACTGCCCCATAGATCTTGGCCAGGATATGGCCTATCATAATAGTCTTGTAGTTCCCTGGGTCCATCATATCGCCGGACTTATGGATAGGCGTAATGGTATGCATAGTCCATGAGTCGGGTAATCCCTCAACCAAAGCACGGTTGAAGAGATGGGCGATCAAGTGGGAAACTACATGTGCTGCGTATATAAAGTGCTCTCCTTGTAGCCCCGTGTGGTTTGCTGAACGGCCATGCTGTAGCCTATGGATTGCCTGTCGTACCATGCCTGCTGTGAAGAGGGTGGATATCACCGGACGGGGTGTGGAAGGAATCGGTAATGGTGGCTGTCCTGGGACGTCATATA
>CM035425.1:875000-935000 GCA_020310875.1 Ceratopteris richardii | reverse complement strand
AAATAAAAGGTATATCGCGACACAAAGATATATAAGGCTGGAAAAGGATGGGAAGACGTGGCTCTGACTCCGCAGATAGTGGCCACCTAATACATGGGGGACATGTGAGTAAAAGTGTGAGTAAAACACCCTAGCTACAGGTGAATGGGTGGGGGTGGGTGTAGTATGTGGTACATCGGGGGTGGTCTGAGTGCCTCCTGAAGGAAGACAACCCATGGGGTGGTGGTGCGCCTATGCTCCATCATGTGGTCGTAGGCTGTCCTGATGCGTGAGATATCCTCCTGATATAGTCGTGGTCGATGATATCTGCCCATGCGTGGTCGGCGCCGTGCTCTCTGTGCTGCTGCCTGGTGGAGCGTGAGCCCTATAGGTGGACCTGTCTGATGTAGCTCAGCTCGCTGAAAAAACTGGGTAATGGTCTGCTGCGTACTCACTCGTGGCTGATGTGTGGGCTGGAGTGACCGATCTCGCCTCTCGTATGCTGCTGCGAGGAAGCGTCCCAAGCGTCGCTGGTCTCCCATGGTCATGCATAACGGGAGTGACTCCTCTATCTGGAACTGAGCTCGTAGGTCTAAGTATGCTGGGCATCTGATAACAAAATGCTCCTCACTCTCTACCTCTGTCTCGCATACTGGGCACCACCTCTCCTCACGGGGGACTCCCCTGGATCGACCCCTCTCAATCTCAAGCTGGTGCGATGAGACCTGGAGCTGCCCAATGATGACTCGAAGGTGGTGGGGTAGATATGTCTGCATGTATCTCGGAATCTCGATGAAGCCCTTGTCCGATATATGTAGAAAATGCTCACGGTAATAGAGCATTTTTGGTGGCAATGTACCCCTAGGGCTCACCCATGTCCTCTGTATGTATGTATGCCATATCTCCTGACGAATGATCCTATTCCTCTCCTGATGAGAGAGCGAGTAGGTGGGTGCATGTGAGTCGTACTGTAGTGGTGGTAGCCTGTCTATGTCAAAGCCATGGTGGGCAAGCCAGTCTCGTATCTGTGCATACCATGAGGAGGTGTCGCCTGCTAATGCCATGTCCCGTGATGCCTGGAAAGCTTGATAAGCAATGCGCTCTGTACCCATGCTGCGGAGTCTGTGTAATAGGCATACTGTCTGGAATAGTGCCTCAACTAGCATCGGTGGTGCAGGGAGCTCTGCTCTAATGATATCATGTGGTATTGAAGGCTTGCTGCGGATAAGTCTAGAAATCATGAGGATCTGTGGCCTCTCTAATGCTGTCCATACTGATGTGGCTAATCCTGGTCCCCATATGGCTGCCCCATACATGAGCGCTCGTGTAACCAAAGTGTCGAAGAGCCACCCCTTTGTGCGGGGCTCCTGAAAATATGCCCGGTGGCACTCTCTCCATCAAGGCAAGTGCTGCATACCCACGTGTGATGCGGTCACGTGCAGCCTGAGACATAGAGAAACCCCTGATGCTGCTGTAAATGTCACTCCCAAGTAAACATATGATCCGACCACCTCAATCGGTCCACCCGCTGCTGTGAACAAACTATGTCTGCGTACCTGTGCTGATGTATGAAAGATCATGACCTTTGTTTTACCAAGGTTCACAGATAACCCTCTGTGTGTGCAAAAGTCATCTAGGCCATGTAGATGATGCTGTAGGCCTTCTGCCGACTCTGAAACCAGTACAATATCATCAGCATATAAAAGAATATGGACAGTGGACCCGCGTACCTCAATGCCATCACCCCCCTGCTGCTGTATGTAGTCCACTATCTCATCAATGTAGAGACCAAAGAGGGTGGGTGAAAGAGGGCATCCTTGCTTCACCCCGATAGTGCTAGCAAGTGGATGAGATAAGCCCCCCGGACATCTGACTCTGCCAGATACTCTCTCGTATAAGGCATAGATCCCCCATATCATCTCCTCTGGAGCTCCGATATCAAGTAGTCGTCTGAAGAGTCGTCCCCTGGGAACGGTGTCAAATGCTTTGCGGAAGTCCACAAAGAAGCAATATAATCTCCTCTTCCTCACCCTTGCCTGGTCGATCAGGCATCTCAGAGTGAAGATGTGGTCAATGGTAGAGTAATCTCGTCTGAAGCCGGCCTGTCCTGGAGCCCTGATACCCTTCCTCTCAGCGAGAGTACTCAACTCTGTCTCCAGTACCGCCCCATATAACTTGGCCAATATAGGGCCAATCATGATTGTCCGGTATGTAGCTGGATCCATAGTATCTCTTGACTGATGAATGGGCACTATGGTGTGCTCAGTCCATGAGTCAGGGAACCCTTCAACCAGTGCACGGTTGAAGAGGTGGGCAATGAGCGGTGCAAGTATCGTGCCTCCGTAGATGAGGTGCTCAGCCTGTAAACCGAAAAGGTCATGGGCCCTGCCATGCTGTAGACGGGCAATAGCGAGTCCCACCATAGTGGGTGTAAAGAAGTCAGATGTAGTAGGACGTGAGCTCTGTGGTCTGGGAATGGGGGGCTGGTCTGGGATCTCGTATAGGCTCTGTGCATAGCTATGCCAAGTGCTCGGGTCTCGGATGGGTGTCTGCTGTCTCCTCTCTCAAATGTCGCCATGCCACTGCACTGTCTCGACTCATGAGTAAATGATAAATATCCCAGTACTGTCTCTCCTCCCAATCTCGCCGTTTGCGGCGAGTAAGGCTCTGCATGCGACGTTGTGCCTGTGTGTGTGTGTGTGAGAGAGAGAGAGAGAGAGAGAGAGAGAGAGAGAGAGAGAGAGAGAGAGAGAGAGAGAGAGAGAGAGAGAGAGAGAGAGAGAGAGAGAGAGAGAGAGAGAGAGAGAGAGAGAGAGAGAGAGAGAGAGAGAGAGAGAGAGAGAGAGAGAGAGAGAGAGAGAGAGAGAGAGAGAGAGAGAGAGAGACAGAAAAGAAAGAAAGAAAGAAAGAAAGTGTTTTTACGTCTATTAGGAGGCCGAACTCGGCCTATGAGACAAATCGATGTACATGGGTGTATCTTCTGTCAATCAGAAAAGATAAAAGTGCTGAAAAGAAACTGGTTAAGCTGATATAGATCTCCGTAGTGTGCATGTGGGGATACCCATGAAAGTGGTGGGGGGTGTATGGAGTGTTATATCTATGATAGTCTATATGCAAAAGGGTAGTACAACAACCATGAGAATGCATCTAAAACGACTAACTAGCTCCATCCTGTGCTAGTGGGTGGGATGTAATATGTGATACATAGGTGGAGGTGGAGTCAGGGCCACCCTGATGGCTGCAACGGGATCGGCCATCATCTGGGATCGTCTCTCCTCCATGGCGCGATGGTCACAAGCGTGGATCTCCGCAATCTGGTGTCGGTGAAGTCTCAGGGCCCGATATCCTATATCACGGGGCCGTCTCCTAGCTCGAGATATCTGAGCCTGCTGAAGAGTCACCCCGCTCGGTATGTGGGCTGAGGGGGGGAGGGCTGCAGCACGTCGTGGAATAAAGAAGTCAGTGAGCTGACTCTGTCTCCCTCCTGTATGGAGTGCTACAGTAGGCTGGAGTAGGGAATCTCTGTGACTCTGTATCTCTAGTAAGAATCGCCCGAGCTGTCGCTGGTCTCTAGAGTCCATGATCTCTCGGAGGGTGGGCTGCCCTGCAAACAGAGTCTCGTATCTGCCTCTGATGCCATCATATGCGCTACATCTGCATACAAAGTGCTCCTCATCCTCCATCTCTACTCTGCAGAGAGAGAGAGAGAGAGAGAGAGAGAGAGAGAGAGAGAGAGAGAGAGAGAGAGAGAGAGAGAGAGAGAGAGAGAGAGAGAGAGAGAGAGAGAGAGAGAGAGAGAGAGAGAGAGAGAGAGAGAGAGAGAGAGAGAGAGAGAGAGAGAGAGAGAGAGAGAGAGAGAGAGAGAGAGAGAGAGAGAGAGAGAGAGAGAGAGAGAGAGAGAGACTTTTTAACGTCTAATAGAGGCCAAAATCGGCCTGTGAGACAAAACATATACATCAGTATGATCCAATCCACTGTGATCCCAAAAGGAAAATAAAGTATGAGTACAAAAAACGGGTATAAAAGGAGTGGATAATAAGTGGCATCAAGGGTGTGGGGTGCTATGGGTATGCACTCTATATGCGCAGTGGGTGTGATACAAATATGATATGCATAGGGAGGGGAGGCTCGATGGTATCACAACCCTCTAAATGCCTAGAGTGGGTGTAGGATATAATGCATCGGTGGGTAAGGCATCATGGCGATCCTCAAAATGCTCTGAATGTCCAAATCGACAAGGGTGCGCTGCTGACGTCTCCGTTTCTCCATGTCATGGCATGCGTGAATCATGTGAATCTCTCTTTGGTGTGGATGGGCTCTCCGGAGTGGGGGTCTCGGTTGTTGATGCTGTCATCTAAGCTCCTCTGCTCTGTGTAATGTGACACCCCGCATCGAGCTGGGTCCTCGAGTGGCTGTGGGTCTGAAAAAATCTGTAATATAAGTCTGAGAGGGAGGGGGGGGGGGGGGGCGGCCAGGTGTATCTTCATCTTCTGCTCGAGAAGTAATGCACGGCGGTGCTGGAGCTCTACTAGGAAACGACCTAGAGGGCGCTGGTCCTCTGTCCCCAATAAAGCCCTGATCTCTCTGCCCCCCCTGAAGAGCTGTGGGTAGCAGTCTCTGATGTCCTCATATGCCTTGCATCTACATGTGTAGTACTCCTTGTCCTCCACCTCCTCTCTACATATGCTGCATAATCTCTCATCCCTCGGGGTATGTGTCGCTCGCCCAACCTCAATCTCGAGCTGGTGTATACTCTGAGCTGCCCAATGACCACTCTCTAAGCTGGTGCCATGTATGTATCCATGTATCGTGGTCTCTGAATGAAACCATCCGCTGTCACAGTCAGGAAGTGCTCTCTGTAGTGTTGCCTCTTTGTGGGAAGAGGCTCTCGTGGTGCTATCCATGTCTCCCTGACGTGTATCTGTAGTAGGTCCTGATGGATGATCCTATTCCTCTCCGAACGAGAGAGGGTAATGTGGGGGGAAGAGAGGTCATACTGAAAAGGGGGAAGATCGGTAATGCTCATGCCATGGTGTGCTAACCATCGGTAAGTCTGTGCATACCATACTCTCTCATGCCCTGTCTCTTCCAAATGTCTAGAGCTCTCAAATGCAAGCCTGGTGAGTCGGCTGGTGGGGAGCTCTCTGACTCTGAGAATAAAGGTCACCAACTGGAAGAGGGCCTCCACTAGCATCGGTGGTGTGCCAAGCTCAGCTCGTGTAATGTCATGTGGAACGGAGGGCTTGCTGCGCAGCAAGCGTGAGATCATGGTGACCTGGGGCCTCTCAATCCGCGTCCACATCGCCTCCATGATCCCTGGTGCCCAAACTGATGCTGTGTACATCAATGCTGCGTACATCAATGCGAGAGAGAGAGAGAGAGAGAGAGAGAGAGAGAGAGAGAGAGAGAGAGAGAGAGAGAGAGAGAGAGAGAGAGAGAGAGAGAGAGAGAGAGAGAGAGAGAGAGAGAGAGAGAGAGAGAGAGAGAGAGAGAGAGAGAGAGAGAGAGAGAGAGAGAGAGAAGAAAGAAAGAAGAAGACTTTTTAACGTCTATTAGAGGCCAAAATCGGCCTATGAGACAAAACATATACATCAGTATGATCCAATCCACTGTGATCCAAAACGAAAATAAAGTGTGAGTACTGCAAACGGGTATAAAAGGAGGGATAGTAGCTGGTATCAAGGGTGTGGGGTGCTATGGGTATGCACTCTATATGCTCAATGGGTGAGATACAAATATGATATGCATAGGGAGGGGAGGCTCGATGGTATCACAACCCCCTAAATGCCTGGAGTGGGTGTAGGATATAATGCATCGGTGGGTAAGGCATCATGGAGATCCTCAAAATGCTCTAGGCGTCCAAATCGATAGGGGTGCGCTGCTGACGTCTCTGTATCTCCATGTCATGGCGTGCGTGAATCGCCTGAATCTCTCTCTGATGTGGACGAGCTCTCCGGACAAGGGGTCTCGGTCGTCGACGCTGTCGTCTAAGCTCCTCTGCTCTGTGTAATGTGACACCCGGCATCGAGCTGGGCCCTCGAGTGTATGTGGGTCTGAAAAAATCTGTAATATAAGTCTGAGGGGGGGGGGGGTCAGGTGTATCTCCATCTGCTGCTGGAGGAGTGATGCGCGACGGTGCTTGAGCTCTACTAGGAAACGACCTGGAGGGCGTTGGTCCTCTGTCCCCAATAAAGCCCTGATCTCTCTAGGCCCCCTGAAGAGTTGTGGGTAGCGGTCTCTGAGAGAGAAAGAAAGAAAGAAAGTCATATTAACGTCTTCTGGAGGCCAAACTTGGCCTATGAGACAAAAACCATGTACAAGTGTAGTAACCCTGTGTAGAAGATAAAATGAAATAAAAAGTATATCGCTACACAAAACTATATAGGGCTGGAAAAGGGTGGGGAGACGTGGCTCTGACTTTGCAGATAGTGGCCACCTAATACATGGGGGGATCCAAAATGTGAGTAAAACACCCTAGCTACTGGTGATGGATGGAGGTGGGTGTAGTATGTGGTACATCGGTGGTGGTCTGAGTGCCTCCTGAAGGAAGACAACCTAGGGGGTGGTAGTACGCCTTTGCTCCATCATGTGGTTGTAGGCAATCCTGATGCGTGAGATATCCTCCTGATATAGTCGTGGTCGACGATATCCGCCCATGCGTGGTCGGCGCCGTGCTCTCTGTGCTGCTGCCTGGTGGAGAGTGAGCCCTATAGATGGACCTCTTTGATGTAGCTCAACTCGCTGAAAGAATTGGGTAATGGTCTGCTGGGTACTCACCCGTGGCTGATGTATGGGCTGTAGTGACCGCTCTCGCCTCTCGTATGCTGCTGTGAGAAAGCGTCCCAAGCGTCTCTGGTCTCCCATAACACCGAGTCATAACAAACAAGAACAAAGACATGTTCTCCTTTAGAAATTACAAAAGTATGCTAAAAACAAGGAAAAATTAGCCTATTTTCAATTGTTCCATAGAAATGATAAGGCCCATTTTAATTAGGGCATGAAAACCATATGCTTTTATTTCATGATACTTTGTTTCAATCTTTATTTTAATTTTTGTTTATAAAAATATGCTATATTCAACATTACAAATTCCAATTAGAACTTTAACAAATCTTACATGATTAAAACTACATGATTTCATGAAAATGGAAATTGAAAAGTAATTCATTTTATTTCAAGCCCACATAAAGCATAATTCTATGCCATTTTAAAAAGGGATTAGAATACGATCTTGACAATACAAAGCATAATCATACAACAACCAGTGGCCATATATGTGTACTAGTAATAATAGCCAATTATGCCAGAAAAAACACCATGAGATCAAAATGAAATAGATGAGATTAAATTGACTATACATATTGAGAGAAAACACCATGCATATCATCATACATGATTCTTTGATGTCTAATAATCCAAATGAAAGAGACTTTATTGTTCATCGTTGCACATTCTATGAAATAAATCTATTAGGTTTTACATGCTAAGAGACTTCAATAAAACTTTGTTCAAGTTACGTTAATCAAATACTCTAAGACATTGCTTTTTTCCTTGTCCCGAGTCTTTAATATCCTTTGAAAAATCGCATTTCTCTCCCTCTCTCCCCTTTCTCTCTCTCTGAGCATTATCATGGTCAAAGTTAAAAAGCAAGACAATATATCACGTTTGGTATTACTTTGTGAGAACATATTGCACGTGTTGAAAGCGAAACATGTAGTCTTTTTTACTTGTGTTAAAGTGAAAACTATACTTTTCAGCGAGAAGTCGATGCCAGGCATCAACTTCTCGCTGAAAACTATACTTTTTCAGCAAGAAGTCGATGCCAGGCATCGACTTCTCGATGAAAAGTATAGTTTTCAGCGAGAAGTCGATGCCTGGTTTCGACTTCTCGCTGAAGTCGATGCCTGGCATCGACTTCTTGCTGAAACGTGTAGTTTTCAGCGAGAAGTCGATGCCTGGAGAAGTCGATGCCAGGCATCGACTTCTTGCTGAAAAGTGTAGATTTCAGCGAGAAGTCGATGCCAGGCTGCAAAAAAATATAAAATTCAGTTTTTCTCGCTGAGAAGTCTGTGCCAAGGTGTTGATGATCATCTATACTTTGTGGGCATGGAAAGACAACCTCCTCTCTCTCTCTCTCTCTCCTTGTCTTGTGGAGGCAATAAGCATTGTTGAATTGCCTATGACCCACTTAGAACATAGTACATAGGTACTAGATATGCTCCTGGACCCTTTTTCTCTCTTTTCTATCACTCTGTCCCTTACTTACCCTCCTTTCCCTTTCTCCCCCACTTCCTCGCCCTTCTTCAGCCATGACCAAGGAGCATAACAACTATTCTACATGGATCATCAAGTTTCTACATTTCCTCATTACTGCACTTTGATTCCCTTTTGCATGCACAAAGAGGTGTGATCATATTATCCATAATCAAAGCCTTGCCACAGACTATCTATTTGTGCAATAATGAACAACATACCCTCATTTGTTTTCCTCTCATTTTCGATGAGACTCCGATGTATAGCATGGACATCTTTCCAAAATCTATATTTGTTGCTCTAAGAAAGTATGGAATATATATTTCCATTAAATAAATCTAGAAGGAAGAGTATGACATAAGTGTTGATGTGTGAAACATCACAAGAAATGAATTAATGTGACACTAGACAACCTCTATGGTCACCATTAACTCATTGCCACTCAAAACTTTGAGAAATTATAGCCAAAACCAAGAACTTTACTTCTTCAGATTTTTCTAGTCACTGAAATGACATAACTTCAGTATTTTGCTAATTTCTCTTTGCTCAAATATCATTTCTCCAAGATCTTTTAGTAGATGAAAGTAGAAGAGTAGAGCTTTCCAACAAGCTATCATACGCAAGAAACGGATCTCTAGAACTCAAGATATAGCCTTCACAAGATGACCTTGTATGAATTCCAAAAGTGGAATTTTTGCCTGTTTTAGTAAGTCTGATTGTCCAAAAATGAAAATTCGATGCCTAGCATCGACTTGCAACCAAAAGTCGATGCCAGGCATCGACTTTGAGCTTTTTTAGCCACTTTTTTGTTCCTGAAATAGGCGCGTTTAACACACATATGATGAAAACCACTTTTATGTGGGAAGTCGATGCCAGACATCGACTTTATGCTGAAACTCGATGCCAGGCATTGAGTTGCTCCACAAACCTCATGTTTTTAAGAAGTTCTAGTAGTACATAACACTCAGAGAATAAAACACGGACTTATCAACACAAACTCGATGCCAGGCATCGAGTTGCTTGGAAAACTTGAACTTTTGAACTCATCACACAATAGACAAACATGGAGATGATGGAGAGAGTGTCATACACAAAACTTTACTTCTCATAGCTATGAAAAACTCAGAAACTTTACAGATGCTTTCTCACTCAGAGAAGCCCAACTATACTCTGTTATATAAAATGAACTCCTTCTCACATTCTGTCACTCTCTTCCACTTCTTCTCACTCTCGTGCCACTTGATACAAACTAAGTTATATAGATTGTCTCATTCTCGTGATTTTTAAATATCTTTTAGAACTAAAGTGAACTAACTTTACAAATATAATACACTTGTGAATTTGTCCCTTCACATAGGCATGTGGTTTTCTTCTAAAGCTTTGACCTTCAAATATATGTCCTATTTGTGAGTGGTTCTCCAACAGTAAGATCAAACTTCCTCTCACAAAGTATATATTTTTTTGCTTATACAAATTTTCTAAAGACCAAAGACTGGGGCCAAGGAAAAACGCAGTGTTTTAGAATATTTGATTAAAGTATCTTGGAGCGATGCAAAAAAGACCCAAAATTTACAATCTCAACCAATTCATTTCACACCAAACAAAATCAATTTCAATCTACTAACTAGATAGGAAAGGATATACAAATACAAATAACTTTTATTCATTGAATCAGTTGCACATGGACACAATTCATTGTTTTTCCTAAAATTATCTAATGCTATCAAATAAGTAGCATCAATTTTTAGTCTTTTCTAGCTCATTTCCTTTTTGTTTGATCCAAGCTAAATAAGTATTCTCATAAAATAAGGCTTCTTTTAATCCATTTCATAATTCTCTCTTAAAAGTGTTAGATAAGGTACTCTAAAATTAGCAAAATTCTGCTACCCTAAAGTAGTCAAAATTTTGAAAATATGTTCAAAATTTGCATATTTTTGGGGGGTTTTAGAAAACCTTGTATACTGGTATAAAGAATGTTTTAACATCATGCAAAAAAAGGCTATTTTAGTGCATAGAGTTTCTCTTTTTATGACATAGTTCTCGTTTGTTATGACTCACTGTTCCATAGTCATGCACAGCTGGAATGACTCCTCGATCTGGAACTGTGCTCGTAGGTCTTAAGTATGCTGGACATCTGATAACAAAATGCTCCTCACTCTCTACCTCTGTCTTGCATAGTGGGCACCACCTCTCCTCACGGGGGACTCCCCTGGACCGACCCCTCTCAATCTCGAGCGGATGTGATGAAACCCGGAGCTTCCCAATGACGACTCGTAGGTGGTGGGGAAGGTAGGTCTGCATGTATCTCGGAATCTCGATGAAGCCCGTGCCCGATATATGTAGAAAATGCTCGCGGTAGTAGAGCATTTTCGGTGGCAATGTACCCCTAGGGCTCACCCATGTCCTCTGTATGTATGTATGCCATATCTCCTGACGAATGATCCTATTCCTCTCTTGATGAGAGAGCGAGTAGGTGGGTGCATGAGAGTCGTACTGTAGTGGTGGCAGCCTGTCTATGTCAAAGCCATGGTGGGCAAGCCAGTCTCGTGTCTGTGCATACCATGAGGAGGTGTCGCCTGCTAATGCCATATCACGTGATGCCTCGAAAGCACGATAAGCAATGCGCTCTGTATCCATGCCGAGAGAGAGAGAGAGAGAAAGAAAGAAAGAAAGAAAGAAAGACTTTTTAACGTCTATTAGAGGCCAAAATCGGCCTATGAGACAAAACATATACATCAGTATGATCCAATCCACTGTGATCCAAAACGAAAATAAAGTGTGAGTACTGCAAACGGGTATAAAAGGAGGGATAGTAGCTGGCATCAAGGGTGTGGGGTGCTATGGGTATGCACTCTATATGCTCAATGGGTGAGATACAAATATGATATGCATAGGGAGGGGAGGCTCGATGGTATCACAACCCCCTAAATGCCTGGAGTGGGTGTAGGATATAATGCATCGGTGGGTAAGGCATCATGGCGATCCTCAAAATGCTCTGGGCGTCCAAATCGATAGGGGTGCGCTGCTGACGTCTCTGTATCTCCATGTCATGGCGTGCGTGAATCGCCTGAATCTCTCTATGATGTGGACGAGCTCTCCGGACAAGGGGTCTCGGTCGCCGACGCTGTCGTCTAAGCTCCTCTGCTCTGTGTAATGTGACACCCCGCATCGAGCTGGGCCGTGTATGTGGGTCTGAAAGTCTGAGGGGGGGAGGGCCAGGTGTATCTCCATCGGCTGTTGGAGGAGTGATGCGCAACGGTGCTGGAGCTCTACTAGGAAACGACCTAGAGGGCGCTGGTCCTCTGTCCCCAATAAAGCCCTGATCTCTCTAGGCCCCCTGAAGAGCTGTGGGTAGCGGTCTCTGATGTCCTCATATGCCTGGCATCTACATGTGTAGTGCTCCTCATCCTCCACCTCCTCTCTACATATCCTGCATAGTCCCTCATCCCTGGGGGTATGTGTGGCTCGCCCAATCTCAATCTCGAGCTGGTGTGATGATACTCTGAGCTTCCCAATGGCCACTCTCTGAGCTGGTGCCATATATGTATCCATGTATCGTGGTCTCTGAATGAAACCATCCGCTGTCACAGTCAGGAAGTGCTCTCTGTAGTGTTGCCTCTTTGTGGGAAGAGGCTCCTGTGGTGCTATCCATGTCTCCCTGACGTGTATCTGTAGTAGGTCCTGACGGATGATCCTATTCCTCTCCGAACGAGAGAGGGTAATGTGGGGGGAAGAGAGGTCATACTGAAAAGGGGGGAGATCCGTAATACCCATGCCATGGTCTGCTAACCATCTGTAAGTCTGTGCATACCATACTCTCTCATGCCCTGTCTCTGCCGAATGTCTAGAGCTCTCAAATGCAAGCCTAGTGAGTCGGCTAGTGGGGAGCTCTCTGACTCTGAGAATAAAGGTCACCAACTGGAAGAGGGCCTCCACTAGCATCGGTGGTGTGCCAAGCTCAGCTCGTATAATGTCATGTGGAACGGAGGGCTTGCTTCGCAGCAATTGTGATATCATGGTGATTTGGGGCCTCTCAATCTGCGTCCACATCACCTTTGTGATCCCTGGTGCCCATACTGCTGCTGCGTACATCAATGCGGGTGTCACTAGCGTGTCAAAGAGCCACCCCTTAGTCTGGGGCTCCTGAAAATGTGTCTGAAAGCAGCGTCTCTCCAATCTTGCAAGTGCCGCATAACCTCGCGTCAATCTATCTCTTGCAGCTTGTGCCATGGAGAATACCCATGTGCTGCCCGAGAAGGTGATACCTAGGTAGACGTAGGATTCCACTACCTCTATCTGTCCTCGAGCTTCTGTGAAAGAGGCGCGATGGCGTACTGTCCTGGAGGTATGGAAGATCATGACCTTGGTCTTGTCAAGGTTCACTGTGAGTCCTCTCTCCATGCAAAAGGTATCGAGCGCCTGTAAATGTGACTGCAACCCCTCCTCTGACTCTGAGAGCAGGACAATGTCATCAGCATATAATAGGATATGTACTGGCGTACCTCCGAGGTCTCCTCCTCGCCCTCCTGCTCGCTGTATATACTCCGTGATCTCGTCGATGTAGAGATCGAAGAGAGTGGGTGAGAGAGGGCAACCTTTTTTCACACCAATGGTGCTAACAAGGCTGTCTGATATACCGCCGGGGCAGCGTACCCTGCCTGTGACTCGTGCATACAAAGCGTGGATGGCCCATAGCATGTCTGATGGAAGCTGTAACTCCTGGAGCCTCCGTAGTAGTCTCTCTCGAGGGACCATGTCGAAGGCTTTGCGGAAATCCACAAAGCAACAGTATAGTCTCTGCTTCCTCGCCTTCGCGCTCTCAATCAAGCAACGAAGCACGAAGATGTGGTCGATGGTGGAGAAAGTGCGGCGGAAGCCAGCCTGGCCGGGTGCTCTGATCTCCGCTTCCTCAGCGTGTGTACTGAGCTCTGCCTCTAGTACTGCCCCATAGATCTTGGCCAGGATATGGCCTATCATAATAGTCCTGTAGTTCCCTGGGTCATAGTGGAAAGCAACGTTTTCGCAACGGCAACGGCAACGGGTTAGCAACGAGGGCAACGTCTAGACCTAGGAGTTGCGATAAAGTGATTTATTTTTCAAAATTTTTATATGTTTTTCTCACATATTTTGGGTCATATGATATGTAATAAGGTGGGATATGACTATATATACCATAAAATACTTATTACAATATAAGATATATCATAAATAATAGAGATTATCAATCTAATACATCATCATTGTATCAAAATTCAAATACAATCATCATCATCAATAATCATAACATCAATAATCATAACATCATCATAACATCAAACATCATAACATCATCAAAATAAAACAATAGAGATCACTATGACAAAGTGGGAAATGATACATATCATGAAATACCCAATGATACATAAATCATAAGTGGCAAATGATACATATCATGAAATTCCAAATGTACATATCATGAAATACCAAATGTCAAACATGAAATGTCAAAGCCTCAAATGTCAATATACAAACTTTGTCACTCTGACATGGTGTCAGATGACAAATCATCACTCTCATCATCATCATCATCATCATCATCATCATCCCTAGTAGTAGTGGTATGTGGTCGGCTACTAGTGGATGCATCACCACTACCACTAGGTCCTCTGCGGCTCCGAGATGATCTGGTATCATGCTGAGGTAAGGTCAACTCATGGTACAGCATAGTATATAAGTCCAGATCCTCTGGAGGAATATCTGGAATATCTCTGACTCTCTCTATATCTACTGTGTCCACGTTGACCTCCCTCACATCTCCTGTATGTCCGCCGCTCTCCAAGAGACGCAAGTTGCAGTGGCAATAAACTAGCCGCTCCAACTGCGCTGTAGATAATCTGTTCCTCTTCTTTGTATGGAAGAGGGCCCATGTGCTCCAATTCCTTTCACAAGGACTTACGCTGCAGTCCTGTGAAAGGATACGAATAGCTAACTCTCTCTGCATTACAACATAATTCAAAAAATAATTAGTACATAAATCTATATACATATTTATCACATGTCACACAGTACACTAAAGACTTTTGACTTAGTACTTACCAACTGAGGAGCACTAGCACCATACATCTCCCACCATGATACTGGCCGCAACTGAGCAGATCTCAAACAAGCCGTATCCTTTCCAAAATGGCCACCACCATTTTGGAATACCAAGAGCTGTCTCTCCAACTGAAGTCGCAACTCTACATCAGCTGGATAAAGCCTATATACATATGTGTTCCATGCACTCAAGAGCTCCTCATCCACGATGGCCTGCTGAGATCTCCATAAGGGATGCAATAAGTGTGCCATCCCATGGATCGGGCGATGAAACCAATCCCATCGATCCCTCCACACAGCCTTAAGCTGCTCAATCCTATAAACAAAGAAATTATAAATTTTAGAGACTAATTTTTAAGATAATAAGAATTTTAAGTGTCAAAAATTCAAAGTAATAAGTAATAACTTAATAAATACCTGTCCAATGTCAAATGTGGGCAACGTGAAAGGGACTCGCCAACTCGATCCATGAACTCATAGACGAGTCCCAATGTACTCCCCTCCATATCAACGATGCGAAGGACAGAATATAATGGATGTATGGCACGCACAAGTGCCTCTACATCCCTCCAAAATGAATCCGACAAGCATGTAATCCGTACAAAATCTGCTCTCGGGGTAGTGTGTCCATCCCAGGCAGTCCACTCTGTAGACACAACTGTCTGCATCAAAGCCTGCCGCACCCGAAGTAGTCTCTCCATCACTATGCACATGTAAGCAAACCTGGTCTTCGCAGGCTTTAGGATATCCAACTCACTGTATGATCTGAAAATAGCTAATAGTTTTGGTCTCTTTGTGAACAAAGAGACCACCTTATGGCAGGTGGAAAAAATAGAATGAATCCAAGGGATCTTTCCAAGATCCTCTATCAAAAGATCAATGCTATGTGCGGCACATGGGGTCCACACAATGGAGGGAAACTCTGCCTCTAACAATCTACCCATGGCCACACAATTACTTCCATTGTCGGTAATGACTTGCACAACATTCTTTTGACCGACATCCATAATAGCCTGGCGGATATGACCATATATAAACTGACCTGTGACACAAAAATTACACCAAATCAGCCATGTACATAGTACATAGTACATACTACATACATAATACATATATATAGCATATGCAAAATTCAAATGCGTATCTTAAAATTAAAACTTGAAATTTCACCTATACATACCTGTCACTGTAAGTCCAGGCTCTGATGCATCGATGGCGCGAAGGAACATAGTGCCTTTGCAACAATGCACTAGTATGTTATATACATTCCTTTTCCTGATGTCTGTCCATCCATCGCACATAATAGTGCATCCATACTTCTCCCATGTGCCCATCATCGGCTGTAACTGCTTCTCCACTATATCTTTTGTTTTGCGTAGCTCACTAGTCCTCAACTCCTCATATGAAGGACCGCTCCATCGATATCCTAATGTGCTCACTAACTCCATGGCTTCCTTCCATGCGGGTGTGCGTGCAACATTAAAAGAGAGGCCACACTGTATGAAAAGCTTCATTATACCTTGTTTGGCCTCAAGCTCCCGCTGCCTCTGAAAACCCGCACGTACGGATGCCGAAGAAAGTGATCCTCTAGGTGCCTTCACCGGTGGCTGAGTGTCACCCTCAAGATCGACGGTATCATGTCCATGCTCATCATTCCCTCAACTAGAGGATCCCATATGAGGCTGATGTGCTGGAGCATCGTGTGGAGGAGGATAACTAGAGCTAACAGAGGTGGAGGTGGGCCGAGAGCTTTGTGGATACTTTCTAGCTTCCCTTTGAGCTACCCACTCAAGGAGCTCATCCTTGATATCAGCTGGCATAGGCTGCTTGCATGCTGAAATGCCCAAGCCACTAAATTTGGCAAGGTGGGCTTTGATACGATCTGCCCCACCACCCCCTTTGTAACCACATAGGTTACATGTCCATCTCTCACTCCCACCCGACCCAAACTTCCCTTGGCTACTCACATACTTCCAACAACTTTGCTTTGGTTTAGGCATGGTGAGTCTCTCTCTCTCTCTCTCTCTCACTTTGGTCTCTCTCTCTCTCTCTCTCTCTCTCTCTCTCTCTCTCTCTCTCAGTCGCTGTGCAGTGTGTGCTCGCAGTCGCTACAGGGCAAGGGCAAGAGCAAATGAGAAATGCCCTCTCCCGCGAGCCCGTTTCGGGCTCAAAGGAGGGGGCAAATTTTTTTGTCTGCAATGCAACGCGTTGCGTACGTCGCAACGCAACGCCGTTGCGTTGCGAACGTTGCAGACGTTACGCAACGCGTTGCGTTGCAACTATGCCCTGGGTCCATCATATCGCCGGACTTATGGATAGGCGTAATGGTATGCATAGTCCATGAGTCGGGTAATCCCTCAACCAGAGCACGGTTGAAGGGATGGGCGATCAAGTGGGAAACTACATCTTCTGCGTATATAAAGTGCTCTCCCTGTAGCCCCGTGTGGTCTCCTGAACGGCCATGCTGTAGCCTATGGATGGCCTGTCGTACCATGCCTGCTGTGAAGAGGGTGGATATCACTGGACGCGGTGTGGAAGGAATCGGTAATGGTGGCTGTCCTCGGACGTCATATAACCTCTGGGCGTAGGTGTGCCAAGTCGAAGGATCTGCTATGGGTGTAGGTGGATGTGGCTCACGTAGTGCCCTCCACGCGGTGGCACAATCCCTACTCATGAGAAGGTCGATCAACTCTGCCTCCTGTCGCTCCTCGAAAGCTCGCCGCTTCCGGCGTGTGAGGGCTCGCATCTATCGTCGTGCCTCCCTCCCTGTGATGGATCCCAAGATACTCTGTGCTCTGAGATGTCGGTATAGTCGCCTACACTCCTCATCGTACCATCTATTCTGGGGTGTATGCCCCAGCCGTGTCGAATGTGCAGTGCTGTGGGTGGTGTATGGGAAGCTGAGAGTAGCGGATGTATGGAGGATCGAGGAGAAGTGGGCGGTGAGGGTGTCCAAGGAGGCAGAGGGGTCAAGGGAGTAGATGCGCTCTCGAACATGGGAGCTATAGATATGTGCTAGCTCATGTCTAAAGTGAATGGTGGTACGGGCTCGTGGCTGTATGGTGACGGGGTGGGGTATGCATGGTGAACCGCGAATGGATAGGGCAAGATATGCGTGATCAGCTCCAATCGGTAAGGGTGGGATAGTGAATGAGGTGATCAGATGTGTCGCCTCCGGGGGTCCGATAACATAGTCTACCACACTGCCCCCCTGTGGTGTCGTGGGTGGAATGCAGGTGAGACCGCGCGAGGTGGGCAAGCTCCCCATCCCATTATATATAACGAGACGGTGTGCTGCTCCCCTCTGGAGTAAGTGTCGTCCATATAAGGTGGGGCGGTGTCGGCTGAGGCACTGAGTGTAGGCATGTCCTCTATGGTACGAAGCATCTCAGGGTCGTCAAAGTCCTAGATATCACACTGGTGGCTCTGAGTGCGGGCATTGAAGTCTCCTACAAGGAAGACTTCACCCATCCCGGTATACTCCATAATCGTGTCACTGAGGCAGTCATATGGCGATGTGGTGTCTGGTCCCTCCCTTCCTGATAGCTGCTCAGGGGAATGTGTGAAGCGTGAACCAATGGGTGCAATATAGCATACGGAGAAGTACGATGCTCTCTCCTCTGATAGCTGCAAGCGTATCCACATGAAACGTGCCTCTGGGTCTCTGGCTACCACCTGTACCCTGTGCTGTAACGACTGTCTATAGAGCACGGCTACTCCTCCTGATCCTCGTGTGGTGTGCTGTCTCATCTGGCGGCGGTGAACTGACTCCCACATATAGCCCTCAATCCTCGGTAGGCTCCTCCCCGGGCTCTCGTGTGTCTCTGTCAAGAAGATAATGTCTCTGCCCTCCATCACCTCCTCGAGGCGCCCTGGATGTGTCCATAAAGATCCATTGCAGTTCCAGACTGCAATGTGCACCTCCTGCTGTGCTGTCTCATAGGCCGCGAATCCCTAGTCAATGGGCCGTCCATCAATGATGATCCGACCCTCTCTGTAGAGGGCACGATGTCCCTCTCGTCTGGCCTGGAGGACACGTGGCATGCATGCCCGTTTGTGCTCTACCTGCATCCGTGTGAGGTCGTCATCCAAATAGATGGGGGTGCCCGGTGTAGTGCATAGTACCGCCCGTCGTCTGAGAAAGTCTCTCCTCCTGGCCTCATCTGAGAACTGAAGGATAAGTGCTCTGCTCCGTGTGGTGTCCCGTCCTGCTCTCCATACTCTGGTGAAGGGGAGAGGCTCATCCGCGCGGTATCCAAGTAATGTGCACAAGCGACGCCCGTCCTGCTCTGGTGATCCGCCTGTCTCTGTGAGGCCAGAGACGCGAACATTGAGCCTGCGGGCCTGTCGCATCCGCTCCTCCTCAATGGTGGTATGCACTATGTGGATCTCCTCATGGTGGTTGTTCTTCTTTGCCTCCTTTCGAAGGTTCTTTTTGACAACCTCGACCCATCCATCTTTCTTAGTCTCAAGCTCGTTCTGCACCACCTCCATACACTCCTTGATAGTCACCCGAATGTCCTCTAGATGTGGAGCGATCTCCCCCTCCTCGTGCATGCTGTCCAGTTTCGTTTTCATATTAGTAAGCGCAGTGTGCAACTCCTCCAGGTCCCGTGGTGCTGCTTGCTGGTAGCGAGAAGCTCTTCCCGAAGGGATTCGTTTTCCTTCTCCAAGATTGCCACCTTGGCTTCGGGGGCGACAACTCTACGGGTAACCCCGTTCAGTGCAGAATCTCCTTCTTTCTTGTGTTTTCCTATCAACTCTCGGAGGGCATGCTCTAAGGCGGCCAACTGTTCCTCCAGCTTGGGAGCCATGAGAGAGACAAGAGAGAGAGAGACAAGAGAGAGAGAGACAAGAGAGAGAGAGACGAGAGAGAGAGAGAGAGAGAGAGAGAGAGAGAGAGAGAGAGAGAGAGAGAGAGAGAGAGAGAGAGAGAGAGAGAGAGAGAGAGAGAGAGAGAGAGAGAGAGAGAGAGAGAGAGAGAGAGAGAGAGAGAGAGAGAGAGAGAGAGAGAGAGAGAGAGAGAGAGAGAGAGAGAGAGAGAGAGAGAGAGAGAGAGAGAGAGAGAGAGAGAGAGAGAGAGAGAGGATTGGGGTTAGGGTTAGGGCTTGGGATTAGGGTTAGGGTTAGGGTTAAGTTTTAAGTTTTAATTTTTTTGGGGGGGGGGGGGGGTTTGGGTTATAATTAAGGTTAGGGCTAATTTGAGAAGTTAGATTAGTTTTGGGTTATGATTAAGGTTAAGGCTAATTTGAGAAGTTAGATTAGGCATTTGGTTTTGGGTTTGGTACCAGGTTTTAGAGGTAGGGTTTGTTTGAACTTAAGGTTGGTTTTTGCTAGGGTTTCAGGTTAGGGTTAACTATGGGTGACGCAGTTAGGGCAGTAGGCAGGGCGGCGGGCGCGGCGGGAAGGGCTGGTGGTGGGGGGCAGCAAACAAGGCCGGGGGGGGGGGGAGAGAGAGAGAGAGAGAGAGAGAGAGAGAGAGAGAGAGAGAGAGAGAGAGAGAGAGAGAGAGAGAGAGAGAGAGAGAGAGAGAGAGAGAGAGAGAGAGAGAGAGAGAGAGAGAGAGAGAGAGAGAGAGAGAGAGAGAGAGAGAGAGAGAGAGAGAGAGAGAGAGAGAGAGAGAGAGAGAGAGAGAGAGAGAGAGAGAGAGAGAGAGAGAGAGAGAGAGAGAGTTTTTATGTCTATTAGGAGGCCGAACTGGGCCTATGAGACAAATCGATGTACATGGGTATATCTTCTGTCAATCAGAAAAGATAAAAGTGCTGACAAAAACTGGTAAAGCTGATATAGATCTCCGTAGGATGCATGTGGAGATACCCGTGAAAGTGGTGGTGTATGGAGTGCGATATCTATGATAGTCTATATGCAAAAGGGTAGTATATCAAGCATGAGAATTCATCTGAAGCTACTAAGTAGCTCCATCCTGTGCTAGTGGGCAGGTGTAAGATGTGATACATAGGTGGAGGTGGAGTCAGGGTCACCTGATGGCTACAGCCGCGAGCGGGATCAGCCACCATCTGGGATCGTCTCTCCTCGATGGTGCGATGGTCTGAGGATGCCCGCTTGAGAGTACTGATAGACTGAGCTGAGACTAATAATGTCCTACTTGATGTGCATAGATAATCGATTGTCCTGTTAACTGATAGCTCCCTTCTGACATTGATGGCACTTAGAGAGCGGGAGGGAGGGAGGGAGGGAGGGAGGGGAAGGGGAGGGAGGGGAAGGGGAGGGAAGGGAAGCGAAGGGAAGGGAAGGGAAGGGAAGGGAGGGAGGGAGGGAGGGAGGGAAGGAAGGAAGGGAAGGGAGGGAGGGAGGGAGGGCGAGAGGGGAGGGGAGGGAGGGAGGGAAGGGCAGGAAAGGGAGGGAGGCAGGGAGGGCGGAAGGGAAGGGAAGGAGGGAGGGAGGGGAGGGGAGGGCAGGAGGGGAGGGGAGGGAGGGAGGGACGGAGGGCAGGGAGGGGGAAAGGGAGAGGGGGAGAAAAGGAAGGGGGGGGGGGGGAGAGGGGCCGGTGGGGGGGAGGGAGAGGGGTCGGGGGGGTTTTTTTTTTGTTGGGGGGGGGGGGGGGGGGGGGAGGGCGGGGGGGAAGGGGGGGGGGGGGGGAGGGAGGGGGGGAGGGAGGGAGGGGGGGGAGGGGGGGAGGAAGGGGGGAGGGGGGAGGGAGGGGGGGAGGGAGGGGCGGGGGGTGGGAGGGCCGGGAGGGAGGTGGAGGGGGGGAGGGAGAGACGGAGGGGGGGAGGGAGGGAAGGGGGGTTCTGATGTTCAGTATAACTCAGATAACATGTTGTGTATTTGCATAACTTCATGTCCTGCTCTGTAGGTAATGGGAAATCAGGAGGCTGTAGACATTATCAGAAAAGTGAAAAACCCAGAAACTGCAGCCAAAAAATTAACTGAGGGTGCATTAGCTAGGAATAGTAAGGATGATATATCGTGTATAGTAATTCACTTCTAATCAATCTGCTATATTTTGCTCTTATCCAAAATTAATACATTTTTCACTTTTATTCGAGATCTAGCAGCTATATGTACATAAATACAGAGCTAAGCATAAGCTGTCGAAGTCAGTTCATTGTGCTGATGTGTTATGAAGTAGATTGGCTAATCTTGTTAGTCTGAGCATACAAGAGGACTTCCATGTAACAAGATAAAAGGAAGATTGCTGTTGATGGTGGTTATCGATGAATCACTAGAGTGTGCATAGTTCTAGTGAAAAGCATGGATGTTTCAGGCTGACAGTTGGATTGAGGCTTGTGAATCACTTAGTACACATCACCTTTGGCAGAATGTGTTTACCTAACAAATAAATCAATATTCATTTTTAATCTGGTGTTCTAATGCATTTGATGATCAATCTACTCATTTACACTCTTTTTCAGAGCATAATTTGTCCTTATTCAGATCAATTTTCTGGCTTTTTGAAGGCGATGATTTGTATGGAACTTACAATGAACCACTAAATGAAACTGTATTACTTGCTATAAGCACCCCCCCCCCCCCCCCCCCCCCCCCCCCCCCCCCCCCCCCCCCCCCCCCCCCCCCCCCCCCCCCCCCCCCCCGGCACCCTTTTGTCAGAGGGAGGATAATGGATCCCACAAGGTTCTTCAAGTCTTTTAGTCATTGATCCTTTTGAATTTTATGTTGATTGTCAGTCTTCCTGTATTTGTGATAGTGTAGCTTAATCTTATGTAACATATCTCAAGTGCTACTTGGCTTTGTGACGTCCGGCTGTTTTTATTTGTCTAATGAAGATTTGAGGCCTTCAAATGGTTGGATATGAAATTGAAAGTCCTGAGTTAATATATGTAAACCAAACTGAAAGGAAAACAAATTAATGCTGCTGATGTGCTACATATCTTTTTCACACATGTGCTCATAACAATGCTATTGCCAAGTCATTTTAATGTTGCTCTTAAGATTGTTTTAAGGATTGAATGGAAATGAAATATCCGGAATAAAATGAGGTATTTGGTCTTTTTTTGATGGAGAAATTATTATTAGATCACTATCAGAACTGATGTATTACTTGTCCCGATCTATTATTGGTAAGGACAGTTGACCAATGATCTGCACTTGGGAGTTGTTTTCTTGATATGGGTGAGTTGAAATGGGATTTGGTGTAACAATTGTGATTGCATGCAAAAAATAAGGGACAGCTGGTAGACCTCAGGACATTTACATTTACTCTTGTTATACAACGAATGATTATGATCATTGTACGATATCGTAGTTGGAAGATATTATTGCAGTAGTAACCGACAGTGATCTGACTATAGTAATTTTGAGTGTTTGAAGTTATTCATCAGGCATTCAATTGGTAATTTGTACAGCGATAACGGCCTTACTTTGGGAAAATGATCCTCATGTTCACCCATTTTTTAAGAACCTTGTGGTTATGTTGAATAATAATGTAATAACCAAATATAGAAGGAATGTGCAAGCAGCCCTATGTTTATTTTCAAAGCATGAATAATAGAAGGCGGCATTTTTAGGAACCGATTGATGTTGAAAGCTGTAGAGCCCCATTTCTGTACTTACATGCTGCATCTTTGGACCCACTGGTACTTACATATTGGTACTTACATGTGCACTTGAGAATGCGCACATGTGAATCCCTTAGGAGTGAAAGACTACAAGCAAGTACCTCTCGTTTGAAGTGAAGAACTTATTCGACATGTAAGTAGAAGCCCCTTTATTATTATTATTATTTTGGTTTTGGAACTTTGCAAAGATATCTCAAGGATTCCATATGACATCAATCAAGATGAATCTCCAAAAGCATCATGAAGGATGGCCCCTTGGGAAGAGAAAGGTACAGGCAAAGTGGGCATCGATGTGGGCTCAAGATCCTCCTAAAGGGAGGACATCATACATTGAGGTTAGCAGAGCACACACAGGAGGTGCGCTAGAGTATTTTTTATATATTTTGGTAGTGATGTGTATGAAAACACTTAGGACCGTTGGGGCACATTTTCCCCTCTTTAGGTTGTTTTTTCTCCCTGGCTTGCATATATGCCTATAACCCTAACGGACTAATTACATTGTCTTGTAGATTCACTTAGTAATATAGTTAGTGTTGTGTTGTTCTTGAAGCTTCTTCCTCTTCCATTTGTTGTTTGGTTGCTTATGTTGTCCGCAAACTCAAACAAGGGTCGTCGTTTTTTTAGGGCATTAGTAATATGCTTGCAGACATAGTCTAAGAATCGCAGAAAATTGGTGAGCATGCTCGGGGATCATTAGTAATTCAAAACTGCTTTCTTTGCAGCATCAAAATTTTTATTTGAGCTTGTATTGACCTCTGAATGAAAGAAGGGTATTCATTGAAGAATTTTTCCTTTTGTGCAAAACATTGAAGAAGGGTATTCATTGAAGAAGGGTATCAAAGTGATTATGTAGGCAAATTCGTCCTTTTGTGCCAAACATATATACAATTTTGTGTTCATCAACACAAGTGCCTTGAAGTCTAACAGAGCTTGATCGCGTGTTTTTGTTCAACTTTTTTGAGATACAATCAATTTCTTGCATCAAGGTATAGCCATGACTAAAAGCAAATGGAATCCCTTGTAGCATATAGGTTTCAAAGATTAAATCTTTATTATATCTCAGTGAAAGATAAAAGGGATAAAATGGAGAGATTCTCGTAAAACTTAGCGGGAGTGAAAAACTACGAATCAATTTGAACTTGAAACTCAAACCACACCTAAAAAAGTGAGAATTACTCTTAGATGGAATCCCTAAATAGTCAACAAGTCCAAAAAGTGTATATATAGACTATGTTTTGATATGAGAGCATATTAAAGCTGATCATCACACTCATATTGAGTGAGCATTGTATTATTGCGAAGCTAGAGAAGTCCTCCACACTTTCTTTGTATCATATGTTCATTAGCAATACACTTTATACTTCATTCTTATTGATTTGTTAATCTCTATTCTTTGTTGCAATACATTGATCAACTTTGTCAAGTTCTCATACATTTCTTTGTGTGTGCATATTATTTGTCCAATCCATTGATTAGACCACTAAGTTAGGACTATGAAGAGCATGTTTACAAAGTTTTCATAACCATTGGATGCACAGATCTTTAGTTATGAGTAAATCTATTTGATAGGGTTTATGTATTCTTCCTGGAAAGTTGAGATTACCCCCCCCGACTTCCTATGCATATTGCTCTAAGTGCAATCATCCTAAATTCTTGAAATAACTTGGTATAGCTTTCTTAGCACTTTAAAGTGTGCAAAAGGTCTTGGGTCAATTGCCAACTGATTGTGATCATTGAGCAAAACACTGAGAGCTTTCTGCCATAAATAGAAAGGTTTGTCAAGGTGCTTTGTATTCATAACTTATATGTTTTGGCGTAAAGTTTTGGGAATGACACTCAAATGTATTACAATGGTGTAAATGCATATATTGGAAGCTTAGTTTGTTAGGGTTCGTTGGAGTTATGAAGGCTTGTCTAGAGCACAATTTTTCCAAGACCATCTCATCTATGTACACCATCCATCACCTCCTCATAGTGATATCAAAACTTAGTAAAAAGTTAGGCATTATGGGTGATGGATTACCCTCATCTATTGACAAATTGGATTGAAGCAACTACGCAACATGTTCTCTAAGGATGGAAGCTACCTACAAGGAAGAAACCTATATGTGTTAGATCTCTTACTCCAAGGGAAAAGATGCCTATACACAATCTTGGATTGCCTAAATCGCTCGATATTAGGCCACTTTCTTTGCTCTAAATCACCCGATAGTCTTTGAATGGATACGTGGGAAGCGAAGAGAATGGAGACCCGGATTCAGACGTACTTCAAAACCCAATTATAGTGATTGACCCTCGAAGTCGCACTCTCCTTGGTTACGGGCTCTTGTTTCACCTGTCCCCTGTTCTCTTCTCGCTCTCCCTTTTTTTTTTTGGAGTGAAATAAAGCTCCTGAACATTGATCTGTGTTCATGAAGCCAAGAATACGTTGCGCACTTTATTACAACAAATAGTAGGGCACTTCATATCCTCTGAATTTTCATAGATCACATTACAATGCTGCCAGACAATAATGCTTCTTAAGTTCTCCGATAAGTCACATATCACCAGGCTGCTGTCCTCGTTCTTGTCGTAGCAACCGTTGTTGAGACTGAAAATAGAGCTCCTAGATGCCTTGAGCTTGAGCTGCAGCTTCAGGGAATGCTCCGTTCCATTACCTGGACATTTTCAACTTCTAGGCAGTCGTTGCTTTTGCTTTCAGATTCACCCCAATCGATTGGTTCTCTCTCTCTCTCTCACACACATACACACACCTGCTAGTCTCCCTCCTGGTCTTGCTCCTAATCTCACATACTTCTTGTCTCACTCACCGATCCACACATGCACACACAACTCCTCCTCTTCTCACTTCCTCATTGATTCTCTTTCATGCACACACCCGCACTGTCGCACACATACACACACACAGGTTCATATGCACACATCCACACCCTCATCCTCACACTTACCCTCTTCCACTCACATCCGTGCATACCCACTTGTTTCCTCTCTTTCCCGTTCACTCTCATGAGCGGTCACAAAAAGTTATACACCATTCACATGCATTCGGACACTTCCAACATGGAGAGTCATCCATGAACTCACACACTGTCACACGTCTTCTCCCCTTGCACACAATTCCATACACACATGTATAATTATACTCACTCCACTTTGTTCACTTGTGCACACACACACTCGCACAAGCACAAACATACACACAACTATTGTACTATGGCTCCAGAGACGCACATATTTAATTATAGGAATCGAAGGGTGTGTAAGAAAAAATAATAACCGATGGCCTCATAAGTGAGAACTATAGGATGGCATGAATCTTTGCTTCAGAATTAATGCACTCTCAAACTCAGAAAGTCTTAGTCCAAAATCAATGACACAAAAAAAGGGACTTACATGAAACAAAAAGCTTACCCGGCACATAAATGTCAAGCAAACAAATCAACAGGAGCAAATCCAAAAGCTTCCCAAATTCGGTAGTATAGCTGACTGGATTCAGCTTTCTAGCTTTCAGGTTATGCCCTCAAGTACTCTTCTTACTATTGCATTCTCAAATAGACACCTACGTTCACTTAGGGATTTCTGTTGCATGGGTTTCCCCCATTAAACGATTCAAGTGACTCTCACCCCATGCACATATTACCTTAGGACTATGGACCTATTGGGATTCCTCAGTCAATCATGCACTTTGCACATCACAACCATTATGGCCCAAGAGGCCACCTTCTCGATCCTACTTGGACGGCCATGGCTGGTGCAAGCCGAATGTGTGCACGATTGGCGCATAGGATTTATCACAATTGGACCAAAGGCTGATCGAATACAACTTCAAGTGTCTCCAAACTTGACCGGCAAGAAATCGACAACAGCTGAGGAAAGGGAACAAAAAGCGAAGGAAAAGGTTAGACAAGAAATGGTGCGGGTAAGATTTGCCTTGCGCACGAAGACTTCCAAGGACCTTTCACAGGATGGATTTAACTTGCAATTGTCCAACCTCCAACACGCGAAAGGGGGCGAGTACAAAGACCCACTAGTTTACAAGGATGACTCAGACCAGGAGTTGCTGGGATGGTTGACACATACAAGTGAATTTGAGTGCTACATGTTGAGTATAGACGCAAAGGAAAACAAAGCTACCCAATCCTTGGAGAAGGGAACTTCAAAAGAAGAGTTGAAGCTGGAGTTAGCTCCGACAATGGAAGTACAACAGTTGAGAGAAAGGGTTAGAGTGCTAGAAGCAGAGCTTCTAAGGAGAAGTCGAGAATCGGAAAAAGAAGCGAAGAGTAAGGCTAAAGTGTCGGAAGCCATTGCAAAAGCTGAACTAAAGAAATTGGGTCCGGTTGAAACAGAAAAAAACAATGATTTACTGGCCAACCATGCACGCGTGATCAGGGAACACTTTTCAATCACAGCGTCATCAAGGAATAAGGAATATTCGCGAGAAGCTCAGGTGGAAAAATGGGAAGTTTTTCTAGAAAAGTTCTTGAGCGTGGGGTCAGAGCTACAAGATGGAGTACGAGATTGCATTAAATTGGCACTCAAAAATTTCAGCAAGGCCTTTGCATGGTCATACTGTGATCTGAGAGGAATTGATCCCCGAATCTGCTAACATTATATAGATTTGGAAGAAGGCACCCGACCAATATGTCAACGACTTAGGCGGACAAATCTAGTCTACTCGGAATTGATCAGGCTGGAATTAACTAAGTTATTGGAAGCAAGATTCATATATCCCATCGCATCCAGCGAATGGGTATCACCAATTGTAGTTGTTCCAAAAAAAAATAAGAAAATCCGCATTTGCATAGATTATCAGAAGTTGAACGAGCGCACAAAAAAGGATCACTTCCCTTTGCCGTTTACTGATCAAATCTTGGACAGAGTGACTGGCCATAAATTGTACTCATTTTTGGATGGCTTCAGTGGGTACAACCAGATCCAAATCCATGAAGAGGATCAATCAAAAACTACTTTCACCACGGAATGGGGCACATACGCATATCGTGTGATGCCATTTGGATTATGCAATGCATCGGCCACATTCCAGAGGGCAATGATAGCTGCATATCAAGACTATTTGCAGGATTGGATGGAGATATTCCTCGATGACTTTGCGATCAGAGGCAACGATGAAAACATGATGGAGAGGATCGAAGCTATTTTAAGAAGAAGCATTGAAAAAGGCATCGTATTAAATCCTGAAAAGTGTACATTTGGAGTACGAAGAGGATTGCTCTTGGGACATGTTATTTCCGAAAAAGGGATCGCGGTTGATGAGGATAAAGTAGAAAAAATCGGACAACTTCCACCTCCTCAAAACTTTCGGCAACCCAGAGGATTCTTGGGGCATGCTAATTATTATCGACGATTTATATTAAATTTTGCATCAATAGCAGCACCACTGACAAACCTTTTGAGGAAAGATCAACAGTACCAATGGACTGGAGAGTTTCATGTTGCATTTGAACTGATCAAAAATAAATTGATAAATGCGTCGATTTTGGTAGCACCTGATTGGACGAAAGAATTTCATGTGCATACAGATGCTTCTCATACTGCGGTTGGAGCAGTGCTATGTCAAGCCGATGAAAGAAAATTGGACCACCCCATTTATTACGCAAGTCGAAACTTGAATAGCACTGAAAGGAATTACACGACTACACAGAAGGAATGCCTCTCGATGATCTTTGCGGTAAACAAGTATCGGCACTATCTGATGGGAAAGCATTTCACGTTTTATGTGGATCACGAAGCCCTAAAGTATATCATCAATAAACCCGAGCTATCAGAGCGATTGATGAGGTGGATGCTACTCCTCCAAGACTTTCAGTTCACAGTGGTAACCAAACAACGCAAAGCGCATATATTGGCTGACCATTTATCTCGAATTATTAATGAGGATCCAATCTTTGGTGTGCCCGACGATGCTCCTGATGGATATCTATTTCAGGTTGATGCTAAGGTACCTTGGTATGCCAACTTGGTGAATTTCTTGTGCACCACTAAATACCCTCCGGGAGCAAGCAAGAGAGACAAGAAAAAACTGTTAGCACTGGCAAAACACCATAGCATCATTGATGGGAAGCTCTATCGATATTTTGTCCATGAAAGCATTTATCGGAGTTGTCTCGAGGAAGAAGAAGCAACCCTAGTTTTGAGGGCATTACATGGTGAACCCTGTGGTGGGCATTTTGCTGGTGAGCTGACGGCAAGAAAGATCTTATTGGCTAGGTATTGGTGGCCAACGTTGTTCAAAGACTCTCACACATACTACAAGAAATGCGACAAATGCCACAGAATGGGCAAACCAACATTAGCACATGCTGCTCCTCTTACGCCAGTGCTGGCTCTTAAGCCTTTTGAAAAATGGGGAATTGATTTTGTGGGTGTTGGAAGTGAGGTAGGCCCTTAGGCTCATGTCACAGGTCCATGGTTCCATAGGTCCAGTATATATACAACATTAATTCTAGCAATCTTCCATATTGACAAAACATGAACATACCACAACTTAATCATAAAAATGATGAGATAAAGATAGAGAAAGAATAGACAACATGTGTAAGGTGTTACGTAAGCCATCGCTTACTCATAGTATCATATATTCCAATGTTCAATGTACAATGTGGGAGCAAAATTCTCAACCATTCTATGTGATGAGAAATGGATGTATGAGTGAATGTACAATGTAACAAACATATTCAGATGTGTGGGCAGTAATCTGAATATATATGAGATGTGTGACCTTATAGGTTATAGAAGAGTGAATATGAGTGACTGAATGAGGAAGGATCAGTGTGAACGGAAATCCTCAAACTCATGTGAACACACCTTCTTAAACACCTCATCAAATATGCATAAAGCATATAAGTACTAATTCTCTTGTACCTATGCCGAATAGGACTCCTCCTGATATGAACGCCACAGCCTCCATAAACTTCAAGTAGTACCTGTGTGCATAAAGAGAATATGTACCTGAATAATTTAACATAAGATGTGAATCTTATGTTAAACTCCATCCAATGTCTTTGAAGTAGCTAGACATCTTCTTGTAGAAGACAATCTTCAACCTAACATCTTCGTGTAGAAGATGATCTTCAAATATGCCATGTAGATGGTCCCATCCAATGTCTTTGAAGTAGCCAGACATCTTCTTGTAGAAGATAATCTTCAACCTAATATCTTCCTGTAGAAGATAATCTTCAAAGGCATTATGTAGATGGGCGATCCTCACCATCAAGCTGCTAATGACCAAGTCTTCTTGCCATGAACAAGAGATAACCTTCTCTCCATGAGGTAGAGTGTGAGCACACCCTTCATCTTCTCCAAGAAGAATCACCAAGAAGAACTCCATAGCTGCTCCTCAACATGCTTCAAGTTAGCACCATGACTGCCCCATGTGCTAGAAGAAACACCACCTCTATTGAGGTCCAAGCTCTAGAAAGCTTGTGTTGATCCTAGGTGAAGGATACAATACAATGAGCATGAGGCTCTTGTTATATAGTGTTTGTGTACTCTGAAAAGCTGATAATAAAGCACTCCCAAAAGCTTTCGTAAGTTTAAACGCTCAACGATCGCTCTTGAAGAAAACTCAAATCAGAAAATCATTCGAGAATTCTCCGTCCGTTGGTCTTCGCTTGTGCTATTGTTTGAAAAGCATATTCAAAAGAAATGACCGCATTTTCGCGCTGCTGGAGTGGGGATTTGAACCCTGGTGGGTGCGATGAGAGGATAACGAACTATCCAGCCCGTCCACGTCGTTTTGTTTTAGAACAAGTAGAAACAAGTTCTATAGATGTTTGTTTCCGCCCGTCGATTCTGTAGGGGTGAGTGATAAGACACTCTCCACTTGTTGTATATTCTCTGAGCAAGATTGACAAGCTTTGATCACTTTCCAACCAATGAGACATTGTTTTCCAACAATCCCCCCTGCAATGGCATATTGGTTGCAAATTACTACAAGCTTCAAATAGCCTGTCACAAGCTTCAAGCTTGTACTCCCGCATTTCAAAACTTGTTCTTCAAAAAGTCTTCTTCAAAACTGAAAACTTTCCTTCAAAAAACCTGAACTTGCTGAATATGAACCATAATACCTTCCAAAAAGGTTTCTCAACGTACTTCTGCTGTGTCATGTAAATACACTAATCAAGAACTGAATCCTGGAACCTGTGACTGTGAACTCACAACTTAGTGCATTATGAACACTGCTGGTTCATCTTTGACTGTACTCAACTCAATATGAGTCAAAACATCTATGATGTCATCATGTCTTCATCCTTTAAATCCTTCATACCTCTTTCCTTCAGAACCTGGTATAAACATATATGTGCGCACTTCTGAAATATACCTTTCTGAAATATCAAGCTTCTCTTTAATAGAACTCTGGAACCTTCTCCTGAACAGGAACATCCTAACAGGAACTTTCTCCAAACATTCTTCTTCTTCCTTCTTCTTTCAAAGTTGGAACATAAAGAGAACCTGACAAAGGAAATATAGGAATACCTGAAATAGGAATACCTGTAGGTATGAATCTGCATTCTTTCACATATGGCTGAAAATAAGTCTTTATGTTTAATCACCCCCCTGGATGATTTAACACTAGTATCCAGTATTCTTCAAATATATCAGACTTTATGAAATCTGGAACGTCTTCCTTCTTTCAATAAATCTGATGTTCAGTGAACAATACCTGTATCTGGAACAAAATCTCTGAATCCTTTTTATTAGCACTGTACACATGCCAATAGCTTTCCATGTGATTCCTCAGCTTTCCAAATTATAGAATAAGGTTAGCTGATCCTAACATAACAAAACCTTGCTGAAAGCTTTATAGGATTCATAAGCTTCAGTAACATAACAAGTATCTTCTATCTCTTTGCAACACAAATCTGATAGAATCTGAATCTTTGACTTACTTCTTCCAATGTTAAGAATCTTCACAAACAAAGGATAGACAACTGAATCATAAATACTCAAGATCATATAAGATCTATTTAAGATCAATGATCTCTCCTGTGTAGAATCTGCTCTCATCAAACCTTCATGACTGAATGTTTGATTTGTTACCTGAATGTCTCCAAGTGTCCATGCTTCTCAAAAAGTTGTAAAACTTTTCTTTAAACAAAGCCTTTCCAAGAATTTGTAATTCTTACTTGAAACATAAGTGGAAAAACTTCTCACCTTGAGAACTCCAAAAGCTGCAAGTTGATACTTCATAACTTTCATATTTTACCCGGGTGAAATGTGATAGTACCTGCTTGATTTTCTTTTGGCTAACTCCACTTTTCAATCAAGTGATAGGATCTGATGGAACACCTTTTTGAATACAAACATGTATCCAAAAGTCTAGACAATCATAAAAAGTAGATTCTTCAACTGACTGGTACATCAACAAGATTCTGAATTTCTGAAGTTTCTGAAAGTACTGAATATGAGGTAACCTTTTCCAAACATAAAACCTCAACCCAAGTCTTCAACATCTGCTACAGAAAACTCTTTTACCTCAAGAGTTAGATAAAGAAGAAATATACTTCTCTGCAACTTGTCATATACCAAGTAGCTCTGTATTGACACTCCAAGAATTCTTTGAGGGAACATATAAGCTGCCTGCTCAAAAGCTTCAACATAACTCATACACATATGAGTGCTTTTGTTTCTCTCAATGCAATTCTTTGTCAAATCTACTAAATCATGACCAAGTGTAATGCAAAACAAGAAACTGCTTCTTCTTTAAACAAGATGTTCTCGTAGACTTGTCTTTGGATGTAGAGGATAAAATAGGAAAAGTATATGGGAAATATATGAGAAAAGGAAGCCTTACTTTTCTTTTGGAAATGATGGACTTTCTTTTTCTGCATCTTTCTTCCACCTGATGATGTCAACATTTTCAAACTTCTCTTCCATACCTTTTGTTCTCTTCATCTTGAAGTAGCAAACACTCTTGACTTCTTCGAATGAACTTTTCTCTTCCTCTAATGCTAAGAGTAAGAGATAAAACAAACATGGTATCCAAATGGAAGTGAATATAGAATCATGTTTTATCATCTCCTCATATCTCTGAAAAAAAATTCTGCTTCAAATGTCTGAAATGACTAAATTCACCAATCGTTGTCTGAATGATGAATTGCCCTTCTAGAGATACCTTCTCTAGATACATTTGTACCTTGATATCCAACCAACTTACAATAGAAAATTGGTTGAAAAAACTCATCTCATCTCTGCACTTGTCTTCTTAGATGAACTTTCTTGCCATGAAAGAGATCTCTCAAAACTCGCTAGAAAAACCTCTAGATACCTGTTTTGATGTAGCCTTTAACTTTCAAATACTGAAAGTGTATAAAAGTACTCCTTGAATTTCTTCAAATCTCTTCATAACTGCTCTTCTAAGATATGACCTGCAAATGATAATCTGATAGTAGAAACTGATACCTATGATTTGATGTTGATCTGATTTCTTCATCTTCTCTAAACCATTGTTCTTCCTTGAATTTGAAGTACTCTTCTCTTCATCAAGTCTGGGTCTTCAAACAATACTTTTGTAAAGTATTTGCATACTCTTCCAAAAATATTCGGCTGTTAACAGATCATCAACTTCGTACTCCACACTGATGAATGTAACTGAAGTGTCTAATTCTCAAATCTCTACTCATCTAGATTAAGTGTGTATGTCAAATGTCAAATATTAGAAGATGCTTTCAAATCATATGTTGTAAAACTGGAATTCTAGGAACCTCGGATTATGAATGAGCCTTAATGCATTGATGCCAAAGATCTAAAGTTCTGTAACCAAAACCTTAGTGCTCTGATACCAAATCCCTAAAGCTCTGATACCAAATGTTGGAAGTGAGGTAGGCCCTTAGGCTCATGTCACAGGTCCATGGTTCCATAGGTCCAGTATATATACAACATTAATTCTAGCAATCTTCCATATTGACAAAACATGAACATACCACAACTTAATCATAAAAATGATGAGATAAAGATAGAGAAAGAATAGACAACATGTGTAAGGTGTTACGTAAGCCATCGCTTACTCATAGTATCATATATTCCAATGTTCAATGTACAATGTGGGAGCAAAATTCTCAACCATTCTATGTGATGAGAAATGGATGTATGAGTGAATGTACAATGTAACAAACATATTCAGATGTGTGGGCAGTAATCTGAATATATATGAGATGTGTGACCTTATAGGTTATAGAAGAGTGAATATGAGTGACTGAATGAGGAAGGATCAGTGTGAACGGAAATCCTCAAACTCATGTGAACACACCTTCTTAAACACCTCATCAAATATGCATAAAGCATATAAGTACTAATTCTCTTGTACCTATGCCGAATAGGACTCCTCCTGATATGAACGCCACAGCCTCCATAAACTTCAAGTAGTACCTGTGTGCATAAAGAGAATATGTACCTGAATAATTTAACATAAGATGTGAATCTTATGTTAAACTCCATCCAATGTCTTTGAAGTAGCTAGACATCTTCTTGTAGAAGACAATCTTCAACCTAACATCTTCGTGTAGAAGATGATCTTCAAATATGCCATGTAGATGGTCCCATCCAATGTCTTTGAAGTAGCCAGACATCTTCTTGTAGAAGATAATCTTCAACCTAATATCTTCCTGTAGAAGATAATCTTCAAAGGCATTATGTAGATGGGCGATCCTCACCATCAAGCTGCTAATGACCAAGTCTTCTTGCCATGAACAAGAGATAACCTTCTCTCCATGAGGTAGAGTGTGAGCACACCCTTCATCTTCTCCAAGAAGAATCACCAAGAAGAACTCCATAGCTGCTCCTCAACATGCTTCAAGTTAGCACCATGACTGCCCCATGTGCTAGAAGAAACACCACCTCTATTGAGGTCCAAGCTCTAGAAAGCTTGTGTTGATCCTAGGTGAAGGATACAATACAATGAGCATGAGGCTCTTGTTATATAGTGTTTGTGTACTCTGAAAAGCTGATAATAAAGCACTCCCAAAAGCTTTCGTAAGTTTAAACGCTCAACGATCGCTCTTGAAGAAAACTCAAATCAGAAAATCATTCGAGAATTCTCCGTCCGTTGGTCTTCGCTTGTGCTATTGTTTGAAAAGCATATTCAAAAGAAATGACCGCATTTTCGCGCTGCTGGAGTGGGGATTTGAACCCTGGTGGGTGCGATGAGAGGATAACGAACTATCCAGCCCGTCCACGTCGTTTTGTTTTAGAACAAGTAGAAACAAGTTCTATAGATGTTTGTTTCCGCCCGTCGATTCTGTAGGGGTGAGTGATAAGACACTCTCCACTTGTTGTATATTCTCTGAGCAAGATTGACAAGCTTTGATCACTTTCCAACCAATGAGACATTGTTTTCCAACAGTGGGGCCTATTGATCCTCCCTCAAGACGTAGATCCAATAGGTATATCTTGGTCTGCACTGACTATGTTACCAAGTGGGTAGAAGCCAAAGCTCTGAAAACTGACCGAGCTATTGATGTATCTAAATTTTTGTATGAACAAATTATCACCCGATTCGGATGCCCGTTGGAGATAGTGAGTGATAGAGGAACACATTTTGTCAATGAACTGATCGAGGAATTAATGGAATTGTATAAGATCAAACATAGGAAAAGAACTCCATATTACCCGAGAGCGAATGGACAAGTGGAGGTTACCAACAAGGTCCTTGAACAGATTCTGACAAAGACAGTAGCTGTGCATAGGCGAGACTGGGATGAGAGACTTTTGGAAGCTTTGTGGGCGTATAGAACATCCTACCGAGTGACGACCAAGAGCACTCCGTTCTCCCTAGTATATGGCGAGGAAGCCATCTTTCCCATCGAAAAAGAAGTTCCGACATTAAGAGTGGCCATCGAGGCCACGCTGGGAGAGGAAGAGTCATTGAAGGAGAGGTACATACAACTGGTCAAGCTAGAAGAAAAGAGACTCATTGCACAGCAAAGTTTGGAAGCTATTCAGAGAAGACGTAAGGAGAGGCACGACAAGAATCTCAAGACCTATGCGATTCAAGAAGGGGATTTGGTGCTAGTCTATGATAGCAAATATTATAAATTCCCGGGGAAGTTACAGACAAGATGGGCAGGACCATTTAAAGTGGTGGAACTCAACTCCAATGGTTCCATGCAAATTCAGGATTTATGAGAAGAATGTGCTCCCGTGAAGGTTAACGCGCTTCGAGTTAAACCATATTTCAACTAGCATTAGGACGGGAGAAGCCAGACGAGATCCAAGCGGAAGGACGTAGTAGACTCCTTGTACATAGATATATATATATATATATATATATATATATATATATATATATATATATATATATATATATATATATATATATATATATATATATATATATATATATATATATATATATATATATGCGCATATGTTAGCTATGATTTTTGTTGTCATAAATATTATCCCTTGCTAGCTCAAGAATTTTGGACTTCTAATTATTTTTTTTGGTGTTGCGCAGAGACTGTTAGGAGCTAAGTAAAAAAATGGCAGATCAAATAACTCAACTCTATTTGTACGAGCTGGGAATATATTTCTCAGACCAGACATTCGCCCGCATGGACATAGAGGTCGACGACTTTGAGACCGAATATGATGTGGAACAAGCGCACTGGCTGGTATGCTTCATAAACCAGGGTTTGGATATTACGTTTCATGTTGAGTGGTTTGAGACATACCTGATCCGACATGTAGGATGGGCGAGGGATCGATATTACTATTTCGACCCTTCGAGGGAAATGCCTAACAAAGAGAACGATATCACTTGGGCTTGGGCAGATTTGTTAACGATAGGTAGCGATGACGGAGCTCCTGAAGTTGAGCCTGACTCGCCCTAGGGAAGTCGTCGGGATACGAGTACAAGGTGAGGCTATATGAGACATCCCGGAGACCCACGTTCTAGATCATCTAAGGATAGGTATACGAGGGACCAAGGCATAGCCGGTTGTAGTTACCTAGTGAAAAGTCAAATCGATGAATACATATATAGTGTCTGTAATTGAGAGAATGGAGTAAAGAGATGGTTGATCTGTCAAAGGCTAGAGTGTATATGTTTGCATGCATGTGTGGGAAAAGTGGAAAAATCCCTTTCTTCCTCTCCCTAATTCTCAGGACTGGGAAAATTAATTAACTATGAAAAAAAGAAAAAAAAAGGGGAAGAAAAGAAAAAAAAAAACATTGTGTTGTTGTGATTGTACCAACGCCCTATGGTGGCAGTAGGTGGGTGGATTTATCCTAGCCGGGTGGTTAGGACCACAAGCCGCAGCTAGTTTCGCTGTAGGCTTGGGATATACATGTTTGTGTCTTAGCTACGCGCCATAACGGGTTGATAGGTAGGTGGAGCCATCGTGGCTGGGTAGTCACGACCACGAGCCGCATCCAGCTTTGTTATGGGCTAGCTGATTTATGTACTTGTCTATCGTTATGTGTTTGTGTGTTGTGCACTGCATTGCATTGGTAGATGGGTGGAATCAACTTGGCCGGGTGGTCAGGTCCACAAATCGCATCCAATGTCAACGTAGGCCAACGTGTGAATATAAATAAAATTTACCTATGAAATTATTCCCCACTCCTGAGGGGGAGAGAGAGAGAGAGGAGAAGGCGACGATCGCCTGGAAGGGAACGTTATTTGCTTGTGTGATTGGTATATGGTGGCTTGCGACAGATCAGCTCACTCTGAATCAACATTCTCAAAGGCACGGATACTGTATGTGTACTTATAGATGAGACCTTTAGCGAGGTAATGCAACGGTCTTGCTTGTGTGCTCTATCCGAGGGTTTTTCAGTGTGTGGGGCACTCTAGGGTTTTGATGTAGGTCTTGACTTGTACTCGGGTCTCGATGGCTTTTGTGGGACGACGATGGGAATTCTTAGGGAGTGTCTGGTCATGGAATATGTGTACATAGCGAATAGTAGGTCAATAAAAGGGGTATGCATTTTGGGTATGTTGCATCTCCCGTTGAATTCATTTCAGTTGTTGTTGTTTATTTCGGTATTTCCATTTTTGTTTTTTCGTAATGACAGTTGCATATGTAAAACATGGAAAGGTATGCATGTGTTATTTTGGTTGAGACTATTTTCATAATGGAATGCATGAGCAATTTGATGCATGTTGGAATTGGAGTTGCATATATGTGCATGTTCTTGGATCATTTTGAAGTGAACGATTTGTATGTATTCATGAGTGATTTTTTTGAGCACTAATAGCTTCAATGAGTGCAGGTTCCGTTGGAGTAATGGCTCGATGGAAAGGTATGCAAACTAGTTGTACACTGACATTTTCATGGCTGTTTTGATTATATTGCAACAAGAGTGGCTCGTCGAGGACGACTTCGCAAATAAGAAGAGGGGAGTATGTTAGCTCAGAAAATGGTTGGTTTTGATGCACTAATATGGTTCTTTTTGGCAGGAAAATACGTTTGATTTCAGGTACTTGAAGAGTGGATTTGATGATTGATGAGAAGTATTTGGAGGTAACACGACAACTTCTTGGTCAAAAAGGGGGGCTGTCATAGAAGATTGGAGATGATGCTGCTTGATGCTAATTTTTCGGAGGCACCATCTTCAGTGTGCAGAGCCCCTCCTACGGTGTATTTGAATGGAGTTACTGATGCCAAGTTTGCAGGAGCTTTCGACATGCAATGTCGCATTAAAATTGGATGCTTTGAAGTAGAACATGATATGGCATATTTTCATGAGTTCAGAGCAGGGGTTGACTGGGTTTTTGTTGATCATCCATCTTGTCATAAGCCTGGGAACCCCTATGGTGACACAAGAGGAGCTTTTGGTGATAACCAGTTCCGATTCACATTACTGTGCCATGCTGCATGTAAAGCACCTTTAGTATTACCCCTTGGAGATTACACTTATGGAGAGAAATGTATATTTGTAGCCAATGACTGGCATGTTGGACTTGTTCCCGTTTTGATGGCAGCAAAATACCGAAGGTTTGGAGTATACAAAGATGCAAGGTGTATGTTAGCAATTCATAATCTAGCACACCGAGGTGTAGAACCAGCTACCAGTTTTAGTAAACTTGGCATACCTGGAGACTGGTATGGAGCACTTGAATGGGTATTCCCCACATGGGCAAGGGCACATGCTTTGGACAAGGGGGAGGCTGTAAATCATTTAAAGGGTGCCATTGTAACGGCTGATCGAATAGTCACTGTCAGTCAGGGATATGCATGGGAAATAACTACTTTGGAAGGTAGGCATTGGAGTTTTATGAAAAACAAGGTGAAAAGGGTTGTCCATTTTAATTGTCAGACAAAGGGGCCGCATCCGTTTTGTGTGCAGAAGGGAGGAAGTTACTTTTGTTTTTTGTTACAAGGGTTGTGTGGTCTATTTTCTCTTGAGGGCGTGGAGCCTTTATCTGGAGCGGCAGCAAAAAGGGTCTCTCTCTCTCCATTTTTCTTCGCCAGCAAACGGGAGGGGCACGCGTTTTTTCGTTGTCAAAAAGGGGGGCTTCTTCTTGGTGTTGTCGACAACAGGTGATGAAGGCAGTCCAGGTGATGAAGCAGGAGGAGGGAACTCTCATTTTTCTTGGCTGGCAGATAACATCGAACGAGTTTTTTCATTATTACAGTAGCATCTATTGTTCCTTGATCTGCACTTTGGAGGGGAGTAACCATCAGGAAGGCCATTCACTCAGAACGCACAGGGGTGCTGGAGGGGAACCTCTCGGTTTCTGAAGAGGGACCTGCACCTTGTTCCTCTGATCAAAAGTTGTTCCCTTATGCTTGCTCCTACCACAAAGGAAGCTGCTATGCGCTTGGTTCCTTCTCTGTTGGGTCCGGTGTGTCTTTCCATCTTCGAGCTTTGTGCAATCCGTCGGTTGGGCATTTGGATGACTCAGTTCACATGGATGGCAGATGTGTCGATCTAATCAGGGGAGGTCACATCAAAACGAATCCTAACGGAAGTTAAACCAGATGAGATAGTTCGTGTCTCAAGCACAAACGTAATTGGTTCCATCTTATGCTGCCCTGAAGCTATGAGGATTATGATGCAACAATCACCTAGTAGTTTTCCTCTATATCACATTTTTAATATGGGCTTTTCACGCTGGGGAGCAAAATTTACTAAATCAGCTTGCACACACAAGGCAACCAAGATTGCACTGTCACAGCTTACCGTTTCCTTGAATGAAGAGATGAAAGCTGCACCTTTTTGACAATGAAAAAACGCGTGCCGCTCCCGTTTGCTGGCGAAGAAAAATGGAGAGAGAGAGACCCTTTTTGTTGCCGCTCCAGATAAAGGCTCCACTCCCTCAAGAGAAAATAGACCACACACCCTTGTAACAAAAAACAAAAGTAACTTCCTCCCTTCTGCACACAAAACGGATGCGGCCCCTTTGTCTGACAATTAAAATGGACAACCCTTTTCACCTTGTTTTTCATAAAACTCCAATGCCTACCTTCCAAAGTAGTTATTTCCCATGCATATCCCTGACTGACAGTGACTATTCGATCAGTCATTACAATGGCACCCTTTAAATGATTTACAGCCTCCCCCTTGTCCAAAGCATGTGCCCTTGCCCATGTGGGGAATACCCATTCAAGTGCTCCATACCAGTCTCCAGGTATGCCAAGTTTACTAAAAGTGGTAGCTGGTTCTATACCCTGGTGTGCTAGATTATGAATTGCTAATATACACCTTGCATCTTTGTATACTCCAAACCTTCGGTATTTTGCTGCCAATAAAACGGGAACAAGTCCAGCATGCCAGTCATTGGCTACAAATATACATTTCTCTCCATAAGTGTAATCTCCAAGGGGTAATACTAAAGGTGCTTTACATGCAGCATGGCACAGTAATGTGAATCGGAACTGGTTATCACCAAAAGTTCCTCTTGTGTCACCATAGGGGTTCCCAGGCCTATGACAAGATGGATGATCAACAAAAACCCAGTCAACCCCTGCTCTGAACTCATGAAAATATGCCATCTCATGTTCTGCTTCAAAGCATCCAATTTTAATGCGACATTGCATGTCAAAAGCTCTTGCAAACTTGGCATCAGTAACTCCATTCAAATACACCGTAGGAGGGGCTCTGCACACTGAAGATGGCGCCTCCGAAAAATTAGCATCAAGCAGCATCATCTCCAATCTTCTATGACAGCCCCCCTTTTTGACCAAGAAGTTGTCGTGTTACCTCCAAATACTTCTCATCAATCATCAAATCCACTCTTCAAGTACCTGAAATCAAACGTATTTTCCTGCCAAAAAGAACCACATTAGTGCATCAAAACCAACCATTTTCTGAGCTAACAATATGGATATATCTCAGGAGATGAGATGATGCCAATACTCAAAAGTAAGGGCGAACCAACTCAAGAGGAGTAGGAAAGGTTGAATACATGGTGTGCAAAGGATGCTTTGGCAAGGTCATATATTGTCAACTCTATCTCTCATTTTTTACTCCCCCATATTACCATATTAGGAATTGTAAGACCTCTCAAGAGACATGGAATCCTTTGGAAGCATTCTTCTCCTCAAGTAACAAAGCTAGGAGAAATCAGGTACAGATGGAGTTTATAAAACTCAAGAATATGCCTAAGCAAATTGTGATTGATTTTGCCACCAAAATGAAGGACATTGCAGATCAACTTGGGAGCATTGGAGGAATCATTGATGAAGAGCAGATTGTGAGGCAAGTCATTAATGGGATCAAAGCTGATGATAAATGGGAAGCCTTCATCACAACCGTGGATCTCTACATGGATTTCAACACACTCATGGGGCAACTCATCACTCATGAGCCAAGTTCATGAAGAATTGTGAGAACCAAAAAATGTAACCAATCCTCTGACCTCTATAAATATAAGAACAAAGGAAAAGGTAAGAAATTTGATGATGAAGGAAGTACCTCTCAAACTAATTTTGTAGGTATAAGTAGAGGTTCAACAGGAAGAGGCAGAGGAGGTAGACAAGGTAGGAGGAGAGCATAAATCTCATCACTCTGTGCCATATGTGGTCTATCAAATCATATAACAGAGAATTGCTTTAGGGATCCAAGAAATAAAAAAGGAAGAGGATACAATAGAGGAGGATATGGATCTTAAAAATGCAGGTACAAAAACTCATGGATACAATAACAATTCCTACAACAATGACAACTATCAAGGAAGATACAAAGAAAGGAGAGACTACAACAATTACACAGATGATCAAACTCGAGGATTCACTTCTATTTATGAACATGATAATGAAGGAAGGTAAGTCCGATGAGCATGTATTCTACATAGATTCTGGATGCTCAATCCATGTGGCAAGAAATGTAGCTTTACTCTTAGACTTGGAAGATCCAAAGATCAAGCATGAAGTCCAACCAAGTGGTGATACAAGACATTAAGTTTAGAAGATAGGAGATGTGAAGACCTCCAATGGTAATATGAATATGTTAAGTAGAGTTCTTTATGTGCCAACCATTACCAAGAATCTTATAAGTATAGGTCAGATTTGAAGAAAGGGTTGCAGGTGAGGTTCACCAAGAATGAAGCCCATGGGAGGATCCATATCAAGGTTTGAAGAAGATAGCAAAGTGAGAAAAGACAGGTAGGTTGTTCACATTTGAACTCCAAGACACCAAGAACATTGTTTTCTTCAACAATGGCACTTAAACCTATCAAAACTTGAAGTTTGGCATAAGAGGCTAGCTCATATTGGAGAAAGATCCCTCAAACAAATTAATAGATTAACAGAGATTAGAGTGTGCTTGGACTATCCAATATCACAAAGCACTACATGATATACAAATGTAGTGCATGTCAATTTGGAAAATCACCCACGCAACCACTCACCAAGAAAGGATCCATACATGAAGATCTTCTGGAGCTTGTCCACACTGATGTTCGGGGACCAAGCAAAGAACCTTCAATCTCATGATCAAGAATTATGTGTCATTTATAGATGGTTGTAGTAGACGGACTATTTTGTACTTTATGAAGCATAAAGATGAAGTGTTTTCATGCTTAAAAAAATATTTAGTTCTTGTGGAGAATCAAACAAGTAAAACCCTAAAAAGACTAAGGTCTGATGAAGAGGGAGAATACTTCTCCCATAAATTTGATTCCTATCTCCAAGATCGAGGAATCAAAAGAGAAATCACTACCAGATATGCTCCTGAGCAGAATGGAGTGGTAGAGAAAAGGAATAGGACCATTTTGGAGGAAGCAAGATCCATGTTGAATAAGAAGAAGCTATTAAGCTATTCGTGGGCACATGTAGTATCTACAGCCATATATTTGATAAATGGATTACCCTCAAAGACCCTGGATGGTATGACTCCATATGAAGCTTGGAATGGAAGAAGACCAAACTTAGACCATTTCAAGATATTTGGGTGCATTGCATATGCAGACATACCATCACAAATCAATGGAAAATTGGACCCTGAGGCATAGAAGTGTGTGTTCATAGGCTATGATCTTAATAAGAAAGGTTATAGACTATATAATCCTAGCAAGAAGGGCTTTTTAGTAAGTCGAGATGTTGTATTTGATGAGAACAAATCATGGTTTGAAGATAATTGTAGGAAGATTAAGCTATTAGATGATCTAGAGGAAGACTTCCCAAATCTCTCAAGCAAGAATACACACACACACACACACACACACACACACACACACACTCGAAGTATCAAGTGATTATGAAGATAATCAAAAGACTCCAAGAAAAGAAATCAACTCATGGAACTCCAAAGGGAAGGCTAAGGTGTAGGAGTTGAGGGATGTAGCAAAATCCTATCAACAAACCATTAGATGTTCTACTATGGAGAAGAAGAAGCTAGAAAGGTATGGCTATGATACATCACTAGTAAATAAACACACTATCTATTTAACATACAACTTGAATTCTAAGGAGACCTCATCTTATGAGGAGGCAAAGTGGAAACAAGAATTAATGAATGCTATGGAGAAAGAAATTGAAGCCTTATAGGAGAATCACAGTTGGGAATCAATGCCCAAGACTTCAACCATAAAGACCATTGGATCTAGGTGGATATACAAAGTGACGAAGATTTTTATGGAACCATCTACATGTATGAACCTAGACTTGTGGGTTAATGGTATGCTGATACACAAGGAATTGAATATGAGGAGAAATTCTCACCTGTGGCAAAGATGCCAACAATTAGAGTTCTTATGAGCATTGGAGCTTCCAAGAATTGGAAGATCTACCAAATGGATGTAAAGAATGCCTTTTTGAATGGATGGATATTTGAAGAGGTATATAAGGATCAACCTTGTGGTTTGAAGATTCAATCTTTTTTGAACATGTATGCATGTTAAGGAAAGCCCTATATGGTATGAAGCAAGCCCCAAGGGCTTAGATTCGTAGATTTTTCACCTATTTGTAGGTTTAAGGTTTCATGGTTAGCAAAGCAGATCCTTCACTCTTCATCAAGAGGAATCACTGAGAAGTCATATACCTTTGTCTATATTATGTAGATGATATTATACTCACAGTAAATGATGCGAAAGGCATTAGGAGGATCAAACTATAAATGAAGGAGGAATTCGAGATCAATGACCTAGGGCAGCCCACATAGTTCCTAGGGTTGGAAGTTGTGTAGGCAGAAAAGGGTATGTATCTAACTCAAAGAAAATACATCAAGGATATGCTTGCCAAGTTGAAGATGTAGAATTCTAAGATTGCAGGTACACCCACGGAGATGAATGTGAAGCTAAGTGTTCATGAAGGAGAGATAGTTGAAGATATAACAAGTTATCAAAGCTCAGTGGGAATAATACTCCAAAGTACTAAGTGGTTTAAACGCATATATTGGAAGCTTAGGGAATCTATTTGAGTTCTCTTAAGGTATCAAGGCTTGTCGAGAGTAGGATTTTGCCAAGACCGTCTCATCTTTGTACTCTATCCATCACCTTCTCACAATGGTATCGGAGCTCAATGAAAGATCAAACATTATGGATAATGGATTCCCCTCATCTATTGACAAATTGGATCGAAGAAACTACTCAACATGGTCCCTAAGGATGGAAAAGCATACCTGCAAGGAAGAAAGTTGTATGGTTATATCTCAAGAGATGAGATGATGCCCGTAGGATGGAGTTTACAAGACTCAAGAAGATGCCAAAGCAAAGTGTGACTGATTTTTTCACCAAAAGCAAGGACATTGCAGATCAACTTGGGAGCATTAGAGAAATCATTGATAAAGAGTAGATTGTGAGGCAAGTCATCAATGATATTAAAGCTGATGAAAAATGGGAAGCCTACATCACAACCATGGATTTCTACATGGATATGCAAGTGCTAGATTTCAACACACTCATGGGGAAACTCTTCACACATGAAGCCAAGATTATGAAGAATGAAGAGAACCTAAATGGTGTCCAATCCTGTGCCCTCTATACATATAAGAAGAAAGGCAAGGACAACAAAGGAAAAGGTAAGAGAGCTGATGATGAAGGAAGTACCTCTCAAGATAATTTTGCAAGTAGAGGTAGCGGTTCAAGAGGAAGAGGTAGAGGAGGTAGACAAGGTAGGAGGAGAGGTCAAAGCTCATCATATGTGGTCTTTAAAAACTAGAGAGGAAGAGGATAGAATAGAGGAGGCTATGGATCTTCAAAAGGTAGGTACAACAACTCTTATGGATACAACAAGTCCTACAACAACAACTATCAAGGAGGATACAAAGGAAAGAGAGAATACAACAATTACAAAGATGATCAAGCTCAAGAGGATTCACTTATACTTATGAACATGACAATGGAGGAAGATAAGTTTGACGAGCATGTATTCTACATAGATTCTAGATGCTCAAACCATATGGCAAGAAATGTAGCATGAAGTCCAAATAGGTGATGACACAAGACATCAAGTTGAGAAGATAAGAAATGTGAAGCATCCAATGGAAATATGAATCTATTAAGCGAAGTTCTTTATGTGCCAACCAGTACAAAAAATCTTATAAGTGTAGGTCTCATTGTGGAGAACGAATTGCATATGAGGTCCTCGAAGCATGGAGCCTATGTGGAGGATCCATATCAAGGTTTCAAGAAGATACCAAAGGGAGAAAAGGCAAGTAGATTGCTCTCATTTAAAGTCCAAGACACCAAGAACATTGCTTTGTTCAACTATGGCACTCAAATCCTATCAGAACTTGAGGTTTGGCATAACTGGATAGCTCATATTGGAGAAAGAGCCCTCAAACAAATCAGTAGGGATCAGAGTGTGATTGGACTGCCCAATGTCAGAAAGAAACACATGATATACAAAACTGTAGTGCATGTCAATTTGGAAAATCATATAGCCAACCATTCACCAAGAAAGGATACATACATGGAGATGTGAGAAAATGGTTGGGTATGCTCGAGAGATGAGCTAGTGTTGCACAAAACCTACTCTACACCTGCCAACTTGACTCCAAGGATGCTTAGTAGACTCTTTTGGCTTCACAATAATGCACTTACAACCACTAGGTACTTTGGAACATCATCCCACCAAAAGTTTGCACCAAAATTGATAACTTGCATAGGCAAGGAATGAGAGAAAACTTTCTATTTTGGGAATGCAAGTGCTCAGTATCTTGCTCAGAGCTCACAACTTGGTATGAATTGACCAGAGAGCTTTTTTACACATCTTACTCAAGTGTATAACTAACTAAAGAAAATTATATCATGAGTTTAGAGGCATTTTACACTGAGAAATGAGTTTAGAAACTCAAGAGGGTCATCCTGACATTTCAGGAGCAAGATGATGTGCATACATAGTTGACTTGGTTAATTCATATCTCAAGATTGGATGAACCAAAAATAATGAAACTTTGTTGGAAACAATGTCCATTGGACAAATTTTGCTCAGTATACACGGCATGTGTAGAAGTTGTGTAGCATGTATCTACAAGCAAGTGACGTTGGCGCCTTAGTTAAAGGAGTGTTATCCCAGCGATCCAAGTTCGATCCCCGAACGGCGCAATGCGGAGGAGATAAAAGCTTCTTCGATCTTTTATAAAACAGCGAACCACATAATTAAACGCACGTTAGCAATGCGATTTCCGATAAAGCGACAACGGACGGAGATGTTCGCGAAGAGCTTTTTTATGCGATCGTGGATTTTTTGAGAAGCTTTTCAAGTGGTACAAACACTATATAAACACAAGCTTGGAAACACTTGATTCATCCTTCACCTATTATTCAACACAAGCTTGGAGCTTGGACCTCACTAGAGGTGGTGTTTCGTCTAGCACATGGGGCAGCCATGGTGCTAACTTGAAGCATGTTGAGGAGAAGCTATGGAGTCCTTCTTGGTGATTCTTCTTGGAGAAGATGAAGGGTGTGCTCACACTCTAGCTCATGGAGAGGAGGTTATCTCTTGTTCATGGCAAGAAGACTTGGTCATTAGCAGCTTGATGGTGAGGAATGGCCATCTACATGTTGTAGTTGAAGATTATCTTCTACAAGAGGATGTCGGGCTACTTCAAAGACATTGGATGGTGGTTAACATAAGATTTACATCTTATGTTAAGTATTCAGGTACATATTCTCTTTATGCACACAGGTACTACTTGAAGTTTATGGAGGCAGTAACATCCATATCAGGAGGAGTCCTATTCAGCATAGGTACAAGAGAAACAGTACGTATATGCTTTATGCATATTTTGATGAGGTGTTTGAGAAGGTGTGTTCACATGAGTTTGAGGATTTCCGGCAGCAAACTTGTTAGCATTCCTTGCTACTTTTTAAGTATGTGATCTTTTCACACACGTATCTAACTTAGGGTCTTCCATAGCCTAAGGTTAGAGGAGGGTTTGTTGATTATCAGTTTCACACTGATCCTTCCTCTTTCAGTCACTCATATTCACTCTTCTATAACCTATTAGGTCACAAATCTCATGTATATTCAGATTTCTGCCCATACATCTGAATATGTTTGTTACATTTGTACATTCACTCATTCATCTATTTCTCATCACATAGAGTGGTTGAGAGTTTTGCTCCCACATTGTACATTGAACATTGGTATATATGATACTATGAGTAAGCGATGGCTTACGTAACACCTTACACATGTCGTCTATTCTTTCTCTATCTTTGTCTCATCATCTGTATGATTAAGTTGTGGTATGTTCATGTTTTGTCAATATTGAAGATTGCTAGATTCTGTGTTGTATATGTTGGACCTATGGAACCATGGACCTGTGATATGAGCCAAGGGCCTACCTCATTTCCAACATTTGGTATCAGAGCACTAAGGTTTTGGTTTCAGAACTTTAGGTCTTTGGCATCAATGCATTGAGGCTCATTCACATTCCCAGGTTTTCCAGACTTCGAGGTTTACAACATATGATTTAAGAGCATCTTTTAAATTTGACATTTGACATAAACACTTAATCTAGATGAGTAGAGATTTGAGAATTAGCCGAATATTTTTGGAAGAGTATGCAAATACTTTACAAAAGTATTATTTGAAGACCCAGACTTGATGAAGAGAAGACTACTTCAAATTCAAGGAAGAACAATGGTTTAGAGAAGATGAAGGAATCAGATCAACATCAATTCACAGGTACCAATTTCTACTATCAGATTATGATTTGTAGGTCATGTCTTAGAAGAGCAGTTATGAAGAGATTTGAAGGATTCAAGGAGTGCTTTTATACACTTTCATCTTTTGAAAGTTAAAGGCTACATCAAAACAGGTATCTAGAGGTTTTTTTAGAGAGTTTTGAGAGATCTCTTTTATGACAAGAAAAGATTATCTAAGAAGACAAATTTGGAGATGGGATGAGTTTTTTGTTTTCAGCCAATTTTCTGTTGTAAGTTGGTTGGATATCAAAGTACAAATGTGATCTAGAGAAGGTAACTCTAGAAAGGTAATTCATCATTCAGACAACGATTGGTGAATTTATTCGTTTCAGACATTTGAAACAGAATTTTGATTCAGAGATATGAGGAGATGATAAAACATGATTCTATATTCACTTCCATTTGTATACCATGTTTGTTTTGTCTCTTACCCTTAGCACTAGAGGAAGAGAAAAGTTCATTTGAAGCGGTATAGAGTGTTCGCTACTTCAAGATGAAGAGAACAAAAGGTATGGAAGAGAAGTTTGAAGATGTTAACATCATCATCAGGTGGAAGAAAGATGCAGAAGAAGAAAGTCCATCATTTCCAAAAGAAAAGTAAGACTTCCTTTACTCATATATTTTCCATATACTTTTCCTATTTTATAGAGCTTCTTCGATAAACAGAAAGGTTTCTCAAGGTGCTTTGTATTCACAACTTATATGTTTTGGCATAAATTTTGGGGATACTCCAAAGTACTATAGTGTTCTAAATGCATATATTGGAAGATTAGGGAGGCTATTAGGGTTCTCTAAAGTTATCAAGGTTAGTCTAGAGAAGGATTTTGCCAAGACCATCTCATCTTTGTACACTACCCATCACGTGCTCACTATTCTAACTACCCATTGTGGACATACATGATGCATCATGTATTGATAGCAAAGTCTTGTGGAATTTCGTGTAGAGTGGTTAACTACATCCTTCTACACTTGCAAATATTATGATAGAAGGTGATGGAGGTGGTATTGAAGTTAAGGATCTTCAATTTCTTGGTTCTAATATGGTTCCTATTCCAAGTGTTAGAAGAAAGCTTCATTGGAATGGTAGAGATGCACATGCACATGCATTGATGGATATGTGTATCACATGTTCCATTTCCCCGCACATTTGTTCAAGCAAAATAGTAGAAGATGCTTGTGATACTCTTACCACACTATACCAGGCAAGAAATGAGGTTTGTATTACTTATCTTCAAAAGAAATTGGAGAGTGAGTTTATGAATAGAGGAGATTGAATGGAAATATTTATGACATAGATCAAGGATTTGAGAAAGAAGTTGATTTTTTACTATCAAATCTTGCCATATAGTTCACGTGTGTAAATTGTTCTTAATGGCCTTCTAGGTTCTTTTTAGAGTTTTGATTCTACTCTTCGATTGATGATGAAAGGCAATCTAAATGAATAAACGTATGAGCAGTTAGTCTATGTTTTGTTGCAAGAAGATAAATTTAGATAGAACATGTCAATTATGTGTGTTGTGGATCAAACTTTCTTAGCTAGTCAAAAGGGTGAAAGTAAATGGAGCTCGGCTACTAGTAAACAAAAATATGATAATGTTGCACAACAGAAAAAATAATATAAAGATGAATAGAAAAAGAGAAAAAAAAAGTAATTTCATAAGTATTATTAGGAAAATCATCATGTCATTAAGAATTTTCCAAAACTGATTGCAAAAGAGGCAAAGAAAATAGAGAATTGAATGGTTGTAGCAGAGGCTTGTACATCTAAAACTGGGTCTGAAAAACTTCTTTACAATGAAGAAAAAGCATTTAGTACTCATTGGAGCTATGATGCATGTTTTCATGAGCAATATATGTATGTAGTATACTCCGATGTCTGGAATTTTGATGGTGAAATGAAACAGTCTACCTCGTAGCATAGTTTCTTCACTTCATGTGATCATATCTATATAGGGAATTCTATCACATATGAAAAGAAATCGTGTTTTCTTTTCATGGGAGCTAGAAAGATCGTACTATTGCTGATGGTAGTAATCTGATACTATCAAATGCCTTATGTGTGAAAATATAATTGCTTTTGACATTTTATGTTGTAGGTTGTATAAGTTAATAGATTATGCAAAATTTGAGAATGATTCAAAATGTGGAGTTGATGATTCTTCGGCTATTTTGGATGCACAACTTTGGCATGTATGCTTCGGTCATCTCAATTCTGCTGGTTTACTTCACCCGTATAAATATGAAATGGTATCCTCTTTGCCCAAGCTTGAGGCACTTTCTAGGCATGTCTATGAGGGCTATATTGATGGAGATGATTAATCTCCAAAAGACAAGCTATACTTGAATTTGGAACACCTCTATATCAAGAATAGCAAGAAACATTCATCTATTTTGGAAGTATTTACCAAATTATGAATCTCTATTACTTCTATGAGTTATAACTTCACTCAGGAAAGTCTGCTTCACAAAAATCTTTTATTGACTGATGAAATGGTTAAAGTTTTCTATGAAACTTTGTCACAACATTCATCTAATGTTTTTGCCGCTAGTACAAGTCTTCAAAAAAACTTATAAAAATTCAGATTTACTTCAATAAGTAAACCTATGTCTGAAACATGCTTTCTCTACAGGCGACTTTTACATATACAACTTTAGCTACTTGGTTCTCTCAATCTACAACTCATTTAATCAAATGCTTTTAGAAATAGATAGCTTACCTTCCAACTTAGATTTTGAGTCCTCATTTGTGTAAAAGTTTACACTCTATACTGAGATCTAATCAAATCATTGACCATTAAATTTGCACCTGTTTTAGAAATCACTTAATACATTTACACATACAAATGTTCCTATTCACAATTCTCTTAGCTTGTTTGCAATTGGACTCTCAAAAATTGACCATAAATGCATTAACTATGAACTTAGAAACATACAAAAGGATTTCTAAAATGATCAAGCATAGAAGAAGAAATGGAGAGAAGATTGACGCACAATTCTCAAAAAATGTCTTCTATTCAAATCATCTTACATCTGATGGATAATTCTCATTCAACTTATGATCTACTCCTTTTTGTCTCATCTATTCTTCTTCTCTCGTATATATCACGATTATATACAAGTTTATATATACATATGAGTGTGGACTCATCATTACTTCAAGTATTTGTGAAGTATTTACAAAGCTAATATACGTGTATATAGACCATCTCTTTCTGAACCTCTACTTCACTTCATGCTCTTAGGCTTCAATATTTTCTTCAACTCTTCACTCCTATGCTTCATATAATCATCAATTTTTGATTGTCTTGCTCCAAGAGCTCCCCCTCAATCATCAATTGTGATTACCTGCATCTTCTTTATCCTTGCCATATCTTTAAATCTCTACAACTTGGGTCCATCCAAACTCTTTGTCAATATATTTGCAAGTTGATCCTTTGTAGCAGTATTCATGATTTCTATTTCTTTATCATCAACCTTCTCTCTCAAAAAATGATATTAGATCTCAATATGTTTGGTCCTGGCATGAAACACAAGGTTAGCTCCCAAATACAAAGAACTCATGTTATCTACACAAATGATAGGAGTACTCTGAATGATACCAAAACTCTTCATAAGAGTTTTTAGCCATATGAATTCCTTTGCAGCTTCTACCATACCTTTGTACTCTGCTTTTGTAGATGATAAAGCAACTGTAGTTGCTTCTTAGAACACTATGAAATTAACTTATCTCCCACATAACACAAGTATCCATGTGTTGATCTTCTACCATCAGAATTACCTGCCCAATCTACATCACTATATATCTTGATCCTTGTATCTGAAGTAAACCCATAATACAAACCTTCTTTAAGTGTGCCCTTGATATACCTAAGCACCCTTTGACCTAGAATCCAATGTTCCTTTCTAGTACAATGCATGAATTGAGACAAAACACCAATTGCATATGACAAACCAGGCCTTGTTAATGTAGCATAAATCAAGCTACCCACCGAACTCTGATAAAGCTTCGTGTCTTTGAATTCTTCTCCTCCATATCTACTCAATTTGTGATTCACTTCCATTGGATTTGGTGCTATCGTACAATCTTCCATTTTAAACTTGATTAGAAAATTCTTCAAATACCTTTCTTGAGTCACATATACTCCATGTTGTATGTATGAAATCTTAAGGAATATGACAAATTTCCCAAGTCACTGATCTTGAATTCTTTCTCCATCTGCTTCTTAAGCATTTGTATGCCTTTGTCATCTGTACCTATAAGAATTATGTCATCAACATAAATACAAACATAGATAAACCCATCTTCACTTGCTTTGACTAGCAAGCTGCTATCTGCCTTTGATGCTTGGAAACCAAGTTCCCTCAAGAACTTGACAAGCCTATAACTTGATGCCCTTGGGGATTGCTTCAAGCCATACAAAGCTCTCTTGAGCTTACACACATAATCTGGATTATATTGATCTTTGAAACCATCTGGTTGTTCCATGTAGACTTCATCTGAAATATAACCATTTAAAAACATATTCTTCACATCCAATTGAGACAATTTCCAACCTTTGCATGCAACGATTGCTGTAAGGGTCCTTATGGTTGTCATCTTTGCAACAAGACTATATGTTTCATCATATTCAACACCATAGGTTTGTGCATATCCTTTCACAACAAGTCTGGCTTTGTCAAAGATCCAAATCTGACACCTTTTGCTCTCCATATGTAAACATGGCATTCCAACATTACCTTGTACCCTCAATGTGAAAATCCTTCCTTCTTTCTTTCCTGTAACAATTTGCTTATACCCTTGGCTAGGGTCTTCAACATAAACTCCATTATTAGTAAATCTCACTTCATATCCTTTTTCTACAATTTGTCTTACACTGATCAAATTCTTTGGAATTGTAGGAACATATAAACCTTACTCAGAAGAGTGCTTCCATCTTTAGCCTTCAATGATCTAATTGACTTCACCTTGTGCTTTGTATTGTCACATGTTTGAACTGTATGATTGATTGCTTTATGATCCAAGTCAGTCATCAAAGCAATGTTTCCACTCAGGTGATTGCTACACGCTGAGTCAATATAGAATACCCTTAAGTCTTTATTGTTAGTATATGATCAATGTCTACCCCTCATGATTGTATGCACATTTTGTAAGGCCCCCTTTATGAGGAGAAGCCAAGCGTGCATTACCCAATTGATGGGAATCCCAACTTGCATGTTGGATGAACGTCATATTGGACCATGTAAGGTATTATAAGGAAAGGGAGTTACCAGGGTCCCCAATTGTGGGGTCCGGGGTAGTAGTGAGCAGCCCCGGCTGGGGGGTCCAAGGGGGCCAGCGGGCCCCGTGGCTGGGGGGTCCGAGGGGGCTAGTGGGCCCCCTGGTGGGGGTCCGGGGGCAGCACCCCCGGCGCGACGATAAAGGGAATATTCCATGGAATATTCCCTGTCGAAGTCAGAAATCATTTATATTTGTTAGGTCGGTTCAACCAGTCTAAGCCGTGTATGGCAATTACGCGGGCGGTGGCCGCCCACGCTGTACCGCCCATGTATAGCCGTCCATGGTAGGCCACCCATGATCCTATATATACATGACTTCTGCACTACCTGAGACACTGAGTTGAGCCAGCATACCTCTACCTTGTATCTCCCGTTCTAGAGTTGTCTAGATCACCATTTAAGCTCTACCTTGAGAGCGCACGAGTGGACAACGCCATCATCTTTGTACTTGGTGCTAGTAGAAAATTATTGAGATTCTCCTATATCTGTTATCTTCTCTGCTATTGCTCCTGTGTTATATTGCGTAACTTTTGTCTTACAATAAAGTGGTGCACTCACTAATGGAAGAATATCCAAGAAGATGATGATACAAAATTTAGATTATGTCGAAATAATCTAAGTGTGTGAAGTGAACGAAGCAACGAAGCTAACCTTATTCTCACAAAATAGTGTAACAAAATTGTAAATCAACCACAAGGTTAACTCACAAAAGATAGTTACCACCACCTTGTAGAAGACTTCTTGGTCCAAGAGAGTAGCCTCTCCTTCACCAAAACTTCACCTCCTCAAGAGTGTGAGACTCTTCCTCCTTGATCTCCTTGAGAGCTTGAGTGAGTGAGTATAACAATGAGCCTTGCCCTCTTTATATAGTTGTTGAACCCATGAGTGCTTTTCAATAAAAAAGCTATGATAAAAAACAAAACTACTTCGTATGAACGGGGCCGCAGAACTTCCGTTCCTAAAAAGCTAAGTAAAAACTTATTTCCGAAAAACGACTTTGCTGTCAACGTTCATAATAAAGCAAAAAGATTTCTTTGTGTTGTCGTCTGTGTTGGGATCAGGAATCAAACTCTAACCTCAAAGACGAGAGTGCTTTGCTTTGTCCATCACGTCCGCATGCTCTTCTTGTTGAAGCTTTTATAAAGAAAAGACTATACGTGCACTGCACCCATCTTTTTGAGAGGAGTTAAAAGTCTATTGTTGGACCATATGGCATTGATTCCAACAATCCCTCCTTCAATGTCATATTGGTACAAGCTTCAATAACCTGCAAATCTTCTCATGACTATCTCTAGTCAATGCTTTGGTAAATATATCTGCAACATTCTCACTAGAAGGAGCATAAACTAGCTCAATGTGCTTCTTAGCTATCTGCTCTCGAATATAGTGGTAGTGTACATATATGCTTTGTCCTTGCATGATGCACTGGATTCTTTGCTATAGCTATAGCACTCTGGCTATCTAAAAAAATCTGAATGGGTTCATGTACTCTCACATCAAGATGACTGAAAATCTTCTGCAACCAAACTGACTCTAGAGTAGTTGTAAATGTTGCACGATATTCAACTTCACACGATGAAGTGGCAATAGTGGGTTGTCTCTTCAAAATCCATGAGATAAGACAATCTCCAAAATAAAATCAAAATCCACTAGTACTTCTTCTTGTGTCTCTATCACCTACCCAATCAGAATCTGAAAATCCTTTTAGTAACAAATGTGTAGATTTTGAAAATACCATAGTAAAATTTGAAGTTCCCTTCAAATATCTAAAGATCCGCTTTATTGCTTTCCAATGTAACACTGTCAGATTTTGCATGAACCTTGATACTTGAGAAACTACAAACTGTATATCAGGACGTGTATTACAAAGATATATCAAGCAACCAATCACTTGACTATATAGAGTAGCATCAAATGGCTCTGCATCTGCTACCATTTGTAAATACATGTTCTGATCCACAGGTGTTTGCATAGGTTTAGAATCAACCATCTGAAACCTCTCCAAAAGCTTCTCAGTGTACTTCTATTGTGTCATATAGATACACTCATCTCAAAACAGAAACTGAATCCCAAGATAATAATGCAAAACGCCTAAATCATTCACATCAAATGTTTGCTTTAATTCTTCTTTGAACAGATTCTACAAATCTTCATCTATGGGACCTGTGACTATAATATCATCCACATAAATGATTGCTATAATCATCATACCTGTTTCAGCTTTAACATAAAGAGTTGGAGTTGCATCCGAGTTATGGAAACCAATGGATAAAAGATATGTATGTATCTTTTCATACCATGCTCTAGGTGCTTGTTTCAATCCATATAAAGCTTTTATAAGCTTACATACTAAGTGTTCTTTACCTGTCACCTTCTGGCTGCTGAATATACACATCCTCATGTAAATCACCATTTAGAAAAGCAGTCTTAATGTCAAGTTGATATATATGCCAACCAAAATGTGTTCTAGAGCAAGTATTGACCTAATAACAGTCATCCTAGATGTAGGAGCAAATGTCTCATCATAATCAATACCTTTTTGTTGTGCATATCCTTTGACAACCAACCTTGCCTTGTATCTATCAATAGTACCATATGCTTTCCTTTTGATTTTGAAGATCCATTTTACACCTATAGCCTTCTAGCCTTCTTTCCCTCTGGTAACTCACATAGCTACCAAGTTTGATTCTTGTGAATAGAATCAATCTCTTCTTGCATAGAATAGGAATGTTAAGTGCATCTTTAACACATGAAGGTTCATCTTCAATAGTCGTAAGTGCCAAAATATCATCAATCTCAAAGTCTTCAGCAAAAATTACATGATCTTTTTGTTGTTGTTGTCTAGTCTGACTTCTTGTTCTTACATGATCTTGTTGTTGTTGTCTAGTTTGACTCCTTGTTCTTCCAGTAAAAGTCTTTATACCACTATCTTTCCAAGTCTGATATAACCATGTAGGTGTATTCTTAAATAGTGGTGAAACTCTTTCTGAACTTTTAGCTTCCACAGGTTTTGGAACCTTTCTTGCCGAGGTACAAGGACTTTCTCGAACTCTAACTTCTTCCATTTCTGGAATCAAAGTCTCTTGTGGAACTAACTCTATAGAAGGTTGTGAAATTCCTCTTTCTTCAACTCTTTCTTGAATCCTAGGAATTTTAACTCCCTCCTGATATGGCTGAACATGTACATCCAGAATCTTTCTAAAAAATCCATATTCATTTTCACTAATGAACTCTAGAATTTTTGCTCCTTTATCATAAACCTTATTTTCAGCAATATAAGCATTACTTGAATAAATAACTTCACCTATCTCTGGAACATAAAACCTGTATCCTTTACTTTCAACAGGATATCCAATAAAAATAGCTTTCTTTGCCTTTACATCTAGTTTGCCTCAAGTCCTTTTTCTCAATATGTACATAAGAAAGTGATCCAAACACTCTGAAGTAACTCACATTAGGTTTTCTACCATAATAAGCTTCATAAGGTGTGACTACCTTTAAAGCTTTTGTAGATGACCTGTTCAAAATGTGATTAGTTGTATGTACTGCATCAAACCAGAATTTCAATGAAAGCTTCTTGGATGCCATCATGCTCCGCATCATTTCAACAAGTACTCTATCCTTCCTTTTTGGAACACCATTCTGCTGAGGCGTATAAGCAATAGTAAGTTGTCGAGTAATACCTTTCTGATCAAGAAATGTTTGGAACTCTTTTGACAAGTATTCTCCACCTCTATCACTTTTGAGAATCTAGATAGTTTCTTGATTTTCATTTTCAACCATAGCTACAAACTTCTTGAACATAGGAAAGACTTCTGACTTCAACTTTAGACCATAGATCCATGGGTATCTCGTAAAATCATCAATGAATAGAACAAAATACCTAAAACCCTGAATAGAGTATGCTCTCATAGGTCACATCTGAATGAATAATCTGCAATTTCCTGGTAGCTGTAATATGACCATGTTTCTTGAAAGGTAGTTTATGCATCTTACCTTCAAGACAACCTTCACATATAGCTGAATCATCTGGTAGCTTCAATGAGGGTAAACTCTCAACCATACCTCTGTCTTTGATACTTTTGAGAGCTCCAAAATTTATATGTCCAAATGTTTCATGCCATAGCTTCATATCTTCCATCGGTGACGAAGATTTGACTGCATATGCCTGATTGATTTTTGAAAAAACAAAGATCCCTCCTTTATGCTCACCTTGTAAAATACACTTGTCATCTTTGTGTGATAAGATCTTACAAAGATCTCTCTCAAGTACAACTTTAAAACTATCACCTAAAAATGTAGATATAGATAGCAGATTCTTCTTCATTTTAGGTACATATAAAACATCTGAAATCTGAAAATTACCACCGTCTCTTGACTTTAGGGTTACTGTACCTATTCCCACAACATCCAAATTATTGCCATCTCCAATAGTAGCTCTTCTACCTTTAGAATAGGAAAGGGAAAAAAACACATCTTTGCAACCTGTCATATGCTTTGTAGCACCTGAGTCAAATATCCAAGGACTTGCTGAAAGAACTTGTAAAGCTGCCTGATCAAAAGATACTTCCTCAATGGTGATACAGGCATAAGAATCACCTTGAGGTTTCCCTTTTTTGTCATCTTCTACAACATTACCGGATGCCTTTTTCTTTTCTCCTGCAATCCTTTTATAACATGATGACTTAAAATGTCAAGGTTTCTTGCAGTAAAAACATATTACTTCCTTCTTCTTAGAAGACTTCTCTTTAGATGCAGTAGAAACAGAATCTGAAGTAGAAGCTGAAAGGGACTTACTTCCCTTTATGAATTGTTTTTCCTTCTTCTCCTTCTTCTTCTTTTTACCCTTTGATGAAGAAAAAGTGCTTCTTCATTCTCTTCCATTCCCTTCAACTGATCTTCATCTTGAAGCAACAAGAACTCTAACTCTTCAAATGTAACCTCTCTATCTCTTGTGGTAAGGGTAAGAGTGGTTATGAAATGAAGTGAATTAATCAGCATATTTACCATTTCTTCATCAGATATCTCAACTCCTAACCTTCATCCTTGTATTTGCTAGTTGTCTTCTCAAGCGAGCTTTCCTAGCAGGATTTCTGATTTGAAAAAGATTCTCAAGCTTCAACCAAGTTTGTCTAGAATGTCTGCAAGATCTGATCCGTGGTAGAATATGCTTTTTGACACTCATTGCTATGAATGAAAGTGCTAAAGCATCTCTAGCATCCCACCTTGCCTGCTCTTCAGTAGGAGGAACTATAGGAAAAGACCTACCTGTGACTCTGGATGTAGAAGTGGTTACCTCTTCTTCAGTTGGTTCTGTAATAGTAACTCCAGTACCTCTTGAAGCTGTTGTAGCCCCTTCTTCGCCTTCTCGTCTGGGTCTTGCTAAGGATCCATTGACGATACTCCATAAATCCTTTGTCACTAAAATATTCATCATCATGAAACTCCACATGGGATAATTAGAAGATCCATCCAACTTGTCCTCAATCTCAATTCTAATCTCACTCATCTTAAATAAGTGTGTATGTCAATTATGATCTGATACCAAGTGTTGGAATTTGGGGCCCCAAGTTCATTCCAATACTAAAACCTTTTGAGCATACACACTTAATTAATTAAGATGATAAGTGAGAGATAGAAAAAAAGAGATATTGAGACAAGGATAGGGAATGTAAGTTGGATGCTTACTCATTAAAAAATAGATGTCCAAATTACAACATGGGAGTAGTACTGAACCATATGATGTGGTGCACTCACTAATGGAAGAATAGCCAAGAAGATGATGATACAAAATTCAGATTATGTTGTTATAATCTGAGTGTGTGTGAAGAGAATGAGCAACGAAGCAAACCTAATTCTCACAAGATAGTGCAACAAATCTAAAAGTCAGCAAACCCTAATTCTGAAATTAGGGTACAAAAACCCTAAAAATAGAATATAAGGCTAACTTATAAAAGATAGCTGCCACCACCTTGTAGAAGACCTCTTGCTCCAAGACAAGTAGTCTCTCCTTCACCAAAACTCCATCTCCAAAGCTTCAGAACTCCAAACACTGGCTGGTGATGACAAAAAAGTGTGCCCACATACTCTTTATATAGTCTTTGCCTCCCTTCAATAAAGCATGGTGATTTTTTTCCCGAAAAGCTGTTCGTAGAAAAAAAATAGCTATCGCAAATTTTATTACGCAAGATTTTGATTTTGGTTAAAAAACAACGATTGCTCAAAATATGCTTTATTTTTAAATTTGGATCGCCCAAATTTGATTGCTTTTGGCTAATTTAACCATATGACCTAGCTTTTTAAGGTTTGGACCTC
>CM035425.1:795000-872500 GCA_020310875.1 Ceratopteris richardii | reverse complement strand
AATATCCAAGGACTTGCTAAGAGAACTTGTAAAGTTGCCTGATCAAAAGCTACTTCCTCAATGGTGATACAGGCATAATAATCCCTATGAGATTTCCGTTTTTTATCATCTTCTGCAACATTACCTGATGCCTTTTTCTTTTCTGTTGCAATCCTTTTATAACATGCTGACTTAAAATGTCGAGGTTTCTTGCAGTAAAAACATATTACTTCCTTCTTCTTAGAAGACTTCTCTTTAGATGTAGTAGATACAGAATCTGAAGTAGACGGTGAAAGGGACCTACTTTCCTTTATGTATTGTTTTTCCTTCTTATCCTTCTTCTTCTTTTTACCCTTTGATGAAGATAAGAGTGCTTCTTCATTCTCTTCCATTCCATTCAACTTATCTTCATCTTGAAGTAACAAGAACTCTAGCTCTTCAAATGTAACCTCTCTATCTCTTATGGTAAGGGTAAGAGTGGTTATGAAAGACCGATATGAAATAGGAAGTGAATTAATCAGCGTATTTACCATTTCTTCATCTGATATCTCCACTCCTACATTTAGAAGTTGATCTCTCAAGTCAATGAGTCTCGTAATGTGGTTTTGAATTGACTAACCAGCCTTCATCCTTGTATTTGCTAGTTGTCTCCTCAAGTGAGCTTTCCTAGCAGGATTTCTGCTCTGAAAAAGATTCTCAAGCTTTAACCAAGCTTGTCTAGAACTTTTGCAAGGTCTGATCTGTGGTAGAATATGCTTTTTGACACTCATTGCTATGAATGAAAGTGCTAAAGCATCTCTAGCATCCCATCTTGCCTGATCTTCAATAGGAGGAACTCTAGGTAAAGACCTAGCAGTGACCTTGGATATAGAAGTGGCTACCTCTTCTTCAGTTGGTTCTGCAATTGTGACTTCAACACCTCTTGAAGTTGTTGTATCCCCTTCTTCGCCTTCTCATCTGGGTCTTGTTAAGGATCCATTGACGATACTCCATAAATCCTTTGTCATTAAAATATTCATCATCATGAAACTCCACATGGGATAATTAGAAGATCCATCCAACTTCTCTTCAATCTCAATTCTAATCTCACTCATCTTAACTAACTATGTATGTCAATTATGCTATGATACCAAGTGTTGGAATTTGGGGCCCAAGATCGTTCCAAACAAAAACCTTTTGAGCATACACAACTTAATTTACAAGATGATATGTGAGATAGAGAAGGATAGAGATCTTGAGATAAGATTAGAGAATGTAAGCAGGATGCTTACTCACTAGAAAATAGATGTCCAAATTACAACATGGGAGTACTATTCAATCATATAAAGTGGTGCACTCACTAATGGAAGAATATCCAAGAAGATGATGATACAAAATTTAGATCATGTCGAAATAATCTAAGTGTGTGAAGTGAACGAAGCAACGAAGCTAACCTTATTCTCACGAAATAGTGTAACAAAATTGTAAATCAACCACAAGGTTAACTCACAAAAGATAGTTACCACCACCTTGTAGAAGACTTCTTGCTCCAAGAGAGTAGCCTCTCCTTCACCAAAACTTCACCTCCTCAAGAGTGTGAGACTCTTCCTCGTTGATCTCTTTGAGAGCTTGAGTGAGTGAGTATAACAATGAGCCTTGCCCTCTTTATATAGTTGTTGAACCCATGAGTGCTTTTCAATAAAAAAGCTACGATAAAAAACAAACTACTTCATATGAACGGGGCTGTGGAACTTTCGTTCCTAAAAAGCTAAGTAAAAACTTATTTTCGAAAAACAACTTCGTTGTCGACGTTCATAATAAAGCAAAAACAATTCTTTGCGCTATCGTACGTGTTGGGATCAAGAATCGAACACTGATTTCAAGAATGGGGGCGTTTTGCTTTATCCATCACGTCCACACACTCTTGTACTTAAACCTATTTATAAAGAAAATATTATACGTAAATTTCACCCGTCTTTTTGAGAGGAGTTAAAAGTCTATTGTTGGACCATATGGCATTGATTCCAACAACACCCTCGGATATGGGGAAACCTAAACATGTGGTCTGAAGTTTGGGGTGGCCTAGTACAAAAGTTGTGGAGGTGGGGTGTCCTATGGCAGGCTCCATGAGGGACTTGGTTGTAATGGTGGTGGTATGATATATAGGGTTGTCAAAGGAGGAAAACAAGGTTGAACTGGAAGTGGGACTACGGAAGATAAAGGTTTGCTCTGTGACATTAGTACTCAAGATGATATTTACAGCTTTTGTTTGAGGAGGTGATGGTGGGGTTGTTGGAGGTAGTGGTTATGTTGAGTCTTCATGGATGACCATGGTTTCATGGCCTGGAGTTTTAGTTGCTAGGGAAGTTGTCTTCATCGGTTCGGTTGTTGTAGTGGTTGCCTTGACAGTTGTGAGTGGGATCTGAATGTTCTTGCCTGACCTCGATCATGTTTGGAATCTACGAGGATCGTATTGGGCAGGAGGCCTCTATATTGTGGATCAGACTACTTCCACTACACCATAGGTTTCTGCCATCAATAGGAGAGTTTCATTGTAATCAAAGTCCACTCTAGCTTCTTCAAAGAGCTGGGCCATGAGCATTCTTGTAATAAAGTAAGTCTATGATATAGGGATCTGATGGCTTCAGACAGATCTGAAATCGGATACCGTTTGGTCACTCGTCTGTAGGACCAAAGATCTCAAGAGTAGACTCAAGCATAAGTCATGTGCTCTCATATTCAAGTAATCCACTTAGCCTAGTGGTTAAGTCTCATGGTTGTGAAGGAAGAGGTCTTGGGTTCAACTCCCATGGGGAGCATGGGAAGAGAGTTTTGCCCAAAGAGCTCTAGAGCCTTCTAACTCAAGTTAACGTGAGTTAACTTGAGTCCAGTGGACTTAACTCAAGAGGTGAGTACAACAACCACTAGTGGACTCTAGTGGCAGGTACTAAAGTAGTGGTCGAGATCACTCCAGCCACTAATAGACTCTAGTGGTGGATATGAAAGGAGTGGAGGAGATTGCACATGCACTTGTGGACTCTAGTTACATTTGTGGTCCTCATTAGTTCAAGCAGCTATATATACAGGCATAAGGTTGGGAGGAGAGTCATCTCTCAAGCATGTGGTGGTCGTAATCTTCATTCTCTTGCATTGGTATCAGAGCCAAGCTCTCATGGTGACCTTGGAGTGGGCTTTATCATATGTCTCTCCATTAGCTTCTTGCTCATGAGTTCTTACGTGCATAAGCTCTTCTACGAAGTTTGCTCCCGGCTGTGTCTAGAGATGCGTGCCACAATCATTTTCATGGTTTAGCTTAGGAGCTAAGAGAATCAAAAGAGCATCTCTACTATGAGCGAAGAGGGATTCGAAACCTGGTCCCTGATTCACGACGACACTCTACTATCCAAGAACATTGATGGCTGTTCGCAACTATGAAACGCGCAGCTTTACTTAGTTCAAGTTTCGCGCTGCAGAAGCTCTCAACTAGAGCTAAAAAAGGGTAACTATCTCTGGCTGTAAGCCCGCGGGTCTCAAACCCCCGTCCTCGTCATAGGAGGTCTGTCGCCTATCCACGAACTACACAGATGTTCATGACTCTATATCCGCAGTAGGATTAATATGTCCTGGATAAGCCGTCAAGCCGTCAATAAGGCAGCAAAAGATTGATACTTTCTGTTGTGGAGAGCAAAGGATTCGAACTCACGTCCTTAGTTTGGGATATCGCTCAGATATCCGCAACGTCAACGGGCCTGTCTCTTTGTATATCCACAGAATATATAATATTATTCTTATGATGTTTATTCGGCGCTGAAGAAGACCTGCATTCGACAGAGCAAAAAGCTACAGATATTATTTTTCTCACAGTCGACGGGCATCGAACTCCCAACCTGCTAGTCTGTAGTGCATCGCTGTACACAAGTCGCCAAGGCGTTGTGTCAAATTGATCTGGAGGTACATTGTAATGGAGTACTAGCAACTCAAAGCTTCTTCAGCAGACGAAAAGGAAGAGTAGCCAGAGCGGGGCTCGATCAGGAGACCTCGTAGCAAGGAGAATTCGTCGTTGTACACAAGTTGCCAAGTCGCTGATGTATTAAATTGTTCTGTGGATCGATTTTGCATCCATGATTTTGCTACACTTTCTTATAGCCCTCAGAGCATACTTCGTATGTCTTCAACCTGTAGAAGAAGGAGGCTAAAAAAAGTGGACTTATTAACGTTCAGCGCCTGGGATTCGATCCCACAACCTATGGTTTGGAGCGTTTCAGCCTATCCATAGACCCCAGACGTTCACGTATTTCTGAGAATGTGTATGATTATGCTCAATCGCTGCATAAAACTGAAGCTTCAAGAATGATGAATAGCTCTTGGCAAGGATTAAGGGATGGATGAAGCTATGATCAAAGCTAAGTATTTTCCAGTTTCTGCTTGGCCTTAATGCTTGAATATCTTGTTTTCATTATTCTACACTTAATCCTAGATGCACATTGAAATAGCCAAGATTTCAATTGATTAAGTCTAGATTAGAATAATGAATTAATCCATTTCTCATTCCAAGCATTAGTTTGCATTAAGGAAAGGATATTCATGCATCAGGATTGCATGATATACATTCTTAGTACAAGAAAAAATCGTGCATCAAGCTCATGCATGATTGTTGTATTATTTTTTAAGCATGCAAAGAACATGCATGCATACGCATGTGAGCATATGCTTTTGCATGTAGATACATGCATTTGCATGATAGAATGGAATGTTGTTTGCAAGTAGATATAAGAATGCACTCTCTTAGTATTTAGCTTACTTTATAAAGCTCGTAGTTTGACATTAGGGAAGACCAAGGACTAGTTAGTTGCAAAGACATACTAGTTCTAGTTTGCAACTCAAGTAATTAGTCGATTTCTTCCCAAGTCGATACTCCGCTATCAAAGACAAATACTTAATGACAATTAAGTATGATAGATGTCTTGCTAGGTATAAGTAAGCACTAGGAGAAAGTTAAGTAATAAATTTTCTTGATAACCAAGAAAATTTAATTACTTGCAAACTCTTTTATGATGTATGATGATAATTAGAAAGTCATGCGGATAAGCTTTACTTGATTAGTTATACTTTATGTAACTTCTCAAGCATCCCAAGGTTGGATGAGAACGTCAACTATATTTCCAAGTTTCATGAGCACTCTTCTATTTAGAAGATTTCGAAAGTTTTAAGAAGTTTCTTTGTGGTTTCAAGATTTGTATCTCATGATGAAACCTCGGTAAGTGACTTTTTGGAATTGAGATATGAAATAGTCAAGCCTTCTATTTCACGTGAGATCATTCTCCTACCATGTTTAAGATGAATTTATTTTTGGAAAGGTAGATGTTCCAAGTAGAGGATCTTAATTGATTCATGAACTCTTCCCAAAATACACATAAATTCATATTATATGATAGGTCCAAGGAATGATGAAGGCAAAACCTCTTTAGGATATAAATGTTTTGCCAAGATATAAAGGTACCAAGCTTTTATAAATTTTCATTTGATTTCATCCCAAGGGGTGATGGAAATCAAAGGTTAAACCTCAACATCAATTGATCCTTGACGTCAATAAAAGGATGTTAGGTTCTATAGTTGCATCTCTAGTAAATGATGCAACTAGCTAAGCAATCTTTAGGAAAATAATATAAGTCCCTAAGGACTTGAAGCAAGTGTGAACTTTTCATTTAGGAATAGAAAGTTCCAAGAAATGGATTTTCAATCCATGAACTTCTCCTAAACAAGTTATAAAGTTCAAAGTTGTGTTCACAGTAACATTACTATTGGATCAATCATCAATAGATGCTTGGACTTTAAACATAATTTTGATTGGTGAAATATGTTTAAAGGACTCTAGTAACATCTGAAGATTGACCAATAATAATGAGTTTTGTATCAAACTCAAGAATAGAAGTCGATATCACATAAATGAAAGTTCAACTTAAACTTTCATAGTGGCATGGGAAACCATATCCAAAAGGTGATATTTAGTCTCTAGTTTGATACTCAGGAAATGAATACAATTGAATCAGTAAATTTTTTGGATATTATTTGAAAGAATTTCTTTCAAATTTTCTTTTAACATTGCAAAAGATTCCAAGATGAATCATTTGCTCAAGTTATTTGATTCCTTAGAAGGAATCTCAAGTCTTTGAAGAATTTCATTCTTTCAAGTATTGAGAATGAAATTCTTCATATTCTTTAGTCTGTAAGTAGTTCCTTAGCAATTCCCAAACCATCAGTATTGGTTAATTAAGTCCAAATAGTGATATAACCCAAAGGTATATCAAAGATTCTTAGCTTTGGAATCTAAGAGGCATTAGTGTATGCTTGGACTTGAGTAAGGAAAAGATCTCTAAAAATCCTGCAGGTAAGCAAAGAAGCTTTAGATAGTTAGAAGATCTTAATTATAAAGATTTATTCTTTATTTTTGTCGCCAGGATCAACCAGACTTGATCAAACTTGGCCATGATTGTCCAAGAATGTGCGATTAGAACTACTCTATAGATTGCCCAAGTATTGGCAGTAAAAAAAAAATTCCGTTAGGAATTATTCACTCAAGATCCATTTATTAAATGGAAAATTGTGAAAAAGTAAGGTGTTCCCAGTCTGAACAGAGTGAAGTAATTCCAAGTATGTAGTCTGCAACCGTGAAGACGGTACTTAAGTCTGTGGAAGGTAAAACATAAGTGTTTGCCTATCCTTAAAGGGATTTTGGTACAAATCCAAAAAGCATGAGCGGATGCTTAGACTTAAGCAGTAGAGAGATTCTTGTAAAAAGGCCCCGACCGGGATAGGTACCTAAAAGCATCAGTACAGAAAGGAATCTAAAGACAAGAAGTTAAAAGCTCTTGTCACTACAAAATTGGTCAAGAATAACCAATTGAACTTGAATTTGAGAAATTCAAGAACTTGGAATTCTGATTGGTTTTCATTTGAAAACCCTAGCAAAAAGGATTGGAGATATTCTATTAAAGGTTTTCAAGTTCCCAAGGTTGAGCACAAGATCGTGAAACGATCATGTCAAGGGATTAAAACCTAGAATATCAAGATGGAGATAGTACCTGAAATTGCAAAATTCTTCTCAAGAATTAAAGCTAGAAGGTTCTCTATCTAGAGATGTTGTAGACTTTAGGATAAAATTCACTCATACGTCAATGTGAGTATAAAATAGGGTGGTGTGGGACACCAGATTTTATACTCAGATTGATGTAGGAAAGATGGTATGGGACATCGGACCATGAGATGATGATTATCTTTGAGTCTTCATTTGGAATCTTGAAGTTAGGTTTGATCTTCAAGGGAATTAAAACTTCCAAGAAGGAGTTTAAAATTCAAGTAGTATCTTACGATACTTCAAGATGACTTCAAGATCAAGGAAATTGAAGATATGAAGTAAGAAACTTCCAAGATCTTCTTAGAACACTTCAAGCTTAAGTGTTATTGATCAGAAATATTTGATAAATTTCTGAAAGAAGTTGGACTTGAGTTGATCTTTTCAACTAAAGATTTAATTGACTAAGTCAAGCATCAAGTTTCTAGTATAACTTGGTAAATTCACTCTTTTGACTCAAAGAAATGCACGAGAATTGCATTCACGATTAGGAGTCAAAAAGATTGAATATGATCTGAACTTAGTCTCAAGTGAAGCATTATTAGAGTAAAAAACTCATCAAACGAACCTCAGTGGGTCGACACACTGATGGTAATTGCCACACTAGTATCCTGTGGTTGGATGATGTTTTTGGTTTTCTCTGTATCTTTTTGAGAATCCAGCTTATTTCTCTTAAAGATAAAGACAATGCTTCAATATCCTGTTGAAATTGATCATTGAAAAGTTAAAGTCCTGAGTCAACTAGAATTTGACTCATAGCAAATTTACGTATGTTCGAAGTTTGAATTGGTTGTACATAGTTTTAGTTATTTCTTTTCGCTTTCCAAATCTTTTGGAATTGGCTCAGACATGGTATCTGATTCCTTTTGCAAAAGACCAGGGTTAGCCGGTTAGAATAAAATAACTAACTTGAACATCCTAGATAGATGTTATGTACAAGAATCTTTTCAATCTTCAATAGATGATAAGTCTAAGTGGACTTATTCATTTGAGTTTGCTTCAAGTTATAGCATAAATGATTTCCTAGAGTCTAGTATACTCTAGAATAAAGAAGTTAGGAATTGCTCAGTAGATTGACAATTCTCAAGAACTTTCAGTTAAAGTCTTTGAGAAAAGTGTCCTAAGTTGGACAAATTTCATTATGGATTTTTATTGGGTAAGTTATAGTATGGTTAACTCAAAGAAAATGGTAACTTTCTCTTACAGTTTATATAGGATTTTTTCAACTCATTGGGACAAAGTAGTCCTCTAGTCGGGTAGAAAAAATCAAGTAACTGTTGGATCAAAGTAAACCATTGTATAAACATCCAAGTTAGATGTTTGAGACAACCAAACTCCAAGTTCAAAAACAAATTCAAGTGAATCAAGAATTCTCAAAGTCTTGCGAGGGATAAGAATCCCACCTTCATTACTAAGCCCATGCACCAATTATGCCTAGAAATGGACTAGTAATTTGAATCCACCTAGTTCACATGTTTGTGCCTAGATCGCACATCCAGAAACTGTGAATTAGCCAGGGATGTCATTAGATCCACCCTCATTATTCTTCACTAGTTTGTACTTTGTCCCGTTCATCAATGTACAAAACCATATCGTGTTTTGAATCATTTGGGCAAGGATGCCACCACAGAGATGAGACATGTTCTTCCAGTTCTAGAACATGACCATGTTCTTCCAGTTTTTGAACATGAGGCTCGGGGGTTGCCTACAGTTATATATATAGCTTTATTTTCGAGGACAAAAATCTTTCCCAAGGGGGGAAGAATGTAATAAAGTAAGTCTATGATATAGGGATCTGATGGCTTCAGACAGATCTGAAATCGGATACCGTTTGGTCACTCGTCTGTAGGACCAAAGATCTCAAGAGTAGACTCAAGCATAAGTCATGTGCTCTCATATTCAAGTAATCCACTTAGCCTAGTGGTTAAGTCTCATGGATGTGAAGGAAGAGGTCTTGGGTTCAACTCCCATGGGGAGCATGGGAAGAGAGTTTTGCCCAAAGAGCTCTAGAGCCTTCTAACTCAAGTTAACATGAGTTAACTTGAGTCCAGTGGACTTAACTCAAGAGGTGAGTACAACAACCACTAGTGGACTCTAGTGGCAGGTACTAAAGTAGTGGTCGAGATCACTCCAGCCACTAATAGACTCTAGTGGTGGATATGAAAGGAGTGGAGGAGATTGCACATGCACTTGTGGACTCTAGTTACATTTGTGGTCCTCATTAGTTCAAGCAGCTATATATACAGGCATAAGGTTGGGAGGAGAGTCATCTCTCAAGAATGTGGTGGTCGTAATCTTCATTCTCTTGCAATTCTACTATTTTGTTCAGTGAGTAATTGTTGTGCCCACACCCATTCCATGATTTAGTATAATCTATGGAGTTCTATAGTATAAGTTGGGGCTTCAGGCATTTCTTCTTCTTCTCCTTCTTCTTCTTCTTCATCTCCACCCTCTGGTCATTCTAATTGTTGGGATAGGATCCTCTGTTGATTTTCATACCAATATACATGGCGGCCTTCTGTTGATTTCTTCCATCTTTGGAAGGAGGTGACCGGTTCTTCTGTGTCCAAAAAGAATTCTACGTCAGAGAGTTGCGTATTCTACAAGAAGGATTCTAAATCAAAGGTGCTCATCCCTTCAACATCTCTCGTGGTAGAAAATTCAAATTCTGTCAGGACTGGAGGAGCAGATGGGGAAACTTGTGATGTGCCTTCAAATCCAGATTTGGGAATTCGAATTGTAAAGGGAGGCATTGTGGCATACCCTCGTGGTGAGACTTTCGGAGTCATAAGAACGTCGTGTGTCTGGACATATGGAATTGAGCCCCTCATTCGCTTGGATTGATGTGTGGAAGTCTTGCGTCCTTTAAACAGTTGTAGTTGTGACCAAGTCAATGTGCGTTTGATGGGTATATTGTATGATAAGCATTTGTAAATGATGCACGTTATTGCACAACATCCATTCACCACTAGCTTCTTGGAGGACCTTTTATTAGCTCTTTATAGCTGCTCTATAATCCATACAGGAAGCTTAATAGTTAGTGCACCTATCTCTGCCAAGTTAATACTAAACCAGATCCATTTGTGGGGCTGAGTAAATCTATCTTGGCCAGGAAATGCAAAATGTTGCATGAACATGCAAAGAGGGATGGAAACATTTGATGTGAGTGCCACCATATCTTTTAACTTTTGCAATTTCTGATTCTTCATGTTATCGGGTATCAAATCATCCTTCTCGGAGGGCATATGTGTGTCGTGCATGTTCAGAGTAGTGCTTACCAATTCGAGGGTAAGTTCAAACTTTTTCAACTCATTATTGCCCAATAAGGAAGGAATGATGAAGGTTCCTGATCAGTCCTTTACCTCACTCGCTTATATTGTTGATACCAAATAGTAACAACGCAAAGAATCTGGTTTTGGTAAGGGTGCCTCAAAGTATTCCACTAGCCCTGTGCATTGCCATACGCTTTGAAGTTCTGGGGTGTTTTGGAGAGTCTCAAACTCTTTGGAAAAGAATCGGAATTGTACCCAAGCCCTATCATACTCACAATTGGACTCCCATATGTCCTTCACCTCTCCTAAGGGGGGCCCCTGATATGCCATTGAACTAGTGAGAGTTTGCATGGACTCTCTCCGTTATTCCTGTGGGAGGGTCCGGTATGGGTATTTGTGGTAGGTGTCACAGCTCTATCGATCGTTCAGTTGGTGGCACTTCAACAGGTAGATTTTCCATATTAACACATGCTTGACTTATTCTTGCGGATTATCTGTTAGAAGAAGAGAAGCATATTAGCATTGCATAGGAAACATGATATTATGGTGTTCCCTCTACAATACCAACATGATACCCAAAGTGGTTAGGGGTTAGTGGGTGAAGTGTTTGTGATGTGTGTGAATGTTGGTTAGTAGGTTAGTGATTCCCTTAAGTGCAAACTTTGGATGTGCACTATACTTGGAATGCATCTACTCTGGTGTGTATTGATTTACAAAGGTTGTTCAAGGGGTTTGATACAAGGCTTGATTCTCCCAATTTTCAACATGGGGTTACAGTTTTTGGCTGTGATGACTTTTAAATATTTCTGGCTTAGATCTTCCTCGACTTGGGACTTTTTGGGTACCCATTTCTAGATAATTCTAGGTGTGATTGGAGATGTGAAGGTGTGTAGTGCAAATATGTGCCCTGAAGGTTGTGTCGTGAGTGTCTTTTGTGGCTACTCAGGCTCGCACGCTGAGGTGAAGCTATTTGAGCTTGTAAGTAGGCCTTGGGCACCCATATTTGTCTAGCATTGGGGTCTTCCTTCATTGAACGCTTTGGGGCCCAAATAGAAATGGTCCATCTAGATTGATGCCTAGGATACTCCTTCATTGTAGTCCTTGACTAAGTAGTTCATTTGGTGCATCTTTGGGATCATGGTTCTAGAGCAGAGGGTTTTGCACCCTTGCATATCGAGATCTGCCTCATTCCATTAGGTACTTTACGTTGCACCAATCGCTAATCATGCTTTCTAATTATGGGCTTCCTCTGTGTCTTGAGTTGCCCTGCTTGTTTTCCTAGGATCCTCTTTGGAAAAGAAGGGAGTTCCTCATTGACTTATGCATCTCCTTCAAGAGTGACAATCTTCTGCACCATAGAACCTTAGACAAGAATAACGTCGTTATCATCATGTGTGTTCCTGGAAGGACTAGGAGTGGGTATCATTCCTAGTTCCTTGAGTGCAAGGTTTTCTATTTCAATTGTGATGCGATTTTCATTTATCCATGCGTGAAGAAGTCCACTTCTTAGGTTTAAGTTGATTGCATGATCATAGATCTAGTCTTGACCCAAGACCAAAGGCTGAGTGAGATCCTCGTCTTCACATACTAGCACTTTGATTGTCATTAGAACATCTTGAATGTAGAGGGGAAGTTCCACCTTATCCATGCAAGGCGTTTCCACACATCCCAATCCTATGAGATATGCTTCTATAGGAGTGACTTTCTGTTGAAATTCTTGATAGTAGGAAAGTCGAACTCCACTAGTGGTTGCTCCTGAGTCAATCAAAGCTCTTATGGTCCTTGCACTCTCTCCTTCTCCTACCTCTAGGGTCACAAAGGGTCATCGATCAACTATCCTATGGGAGCATACACCTGATGCTTTGCACATGGCCATGTAGTATCTTGGAGCTTCTTGAGTGTTAGACCTAGGCTGATCTCTACCTTGTCTTCTCAATTTCATTTGTTGGATGCATTCCAAAGCTTCCACTTGTGCTTCTTCTCAAATTCTTTAGGTTTCTTTGCAGTGTTGAGTCAATTTAGCATCTCCTCTGTTAGGGGTTCTTGATATAATTTGACTATACACCCACTGATGTAACTAGGTAGGATGTCACCTTTTAGAATGGCTAATTGGACTACTCCACTTGTTGATATTCAAATAATAATCATGGGTCCATAGCCTCGCTTCTCTAGCTTTCTTGCATGTTGCTTCAAGGTGTAAACTAGGACTAAATCTCCTGCTTTCAAAGCCTTATCCTTCACATAGGCATCAAAGTAAGCCTTTTTCCTTTTCTTGGCTGCATATATTCTTGCAGCTGCTCTTAGTCTTGTTTCACCTAATCGTTCAAGATCAAAGATTCTAGATGAGAGCTCATGGCCTGTCCACTGATGCTCTTGTGCTACTTTCAGTGTGGGTATCAAGAATTCTAATGGTAGCATTGCATTTTGGCCAAATACCATCTGATATGGCGTGGCTTGGAGTACCGTTTTATAGGCAACTCGATATGCCCAAAGAGCATGGTGTAGTTATCTATCCCAGTCAAAGCGTTTATTATTCACCAATTTCGTTAATACATTACAAAGTATTTTATTTCGTGCTTTCAGCCTGGCCATTGGCTTGTGGATGATATGGAGCCAACTTCTTGTGGATAACCATGAATTCTTGTAACAAGTGTTCAATGACCTCATTCAAGAAGTGGGTGCCACGATCACTCACCAATTCTATTGGCAAACCATATCTCATGAACACATTCTCAAATAAGAACTTAGCTATCATTTGAGCATCATTCTTCATTGTGGCCTTTACTTCTACCCACTTGGTTAGATATTATGTGGCCACAATAATGTATTCAACATGTGAACCCTTAGTTGGGGATTAATAGGACCTACAAAGTCTATTCCCCACTTAGAGAATGCACATCCTCCCATCATGGGTTGTTGAAGCTCAAAGTCAAGGACAAAGCATGGAAGCACATCAAAAGGTGGACACACAAGGAAAGGGAGCAAGTAGGGAGCTCCATGAAGTACATGTCAACTTTTCAGAAGAATCCCCTACAAAAATAGTGATTTCCATCACTAAAACCTTTGTAAATACCATTTTCTATTTTTGTAGCTCCATTTTGTGCAAGCCGAGGAGTCCTTGAGCTTGAGGAGTATTAGAAGTACCATCGTACCAATTTTCATAATTTTTAGACTTCGTTTGAGCCCTCAAATAAGCCCTGGAACCTAATTTTTAACTAGGCCGGACACTAGGTCTGGACAGGGCCAAAACTAGTCAAAAAACTATAAAAAGAGCTAGAGAGCTCATTTTTGGGGTTAGCTGGTGAGAGAATAGAGCTTTTGTAAGAGAACTCTTTTGCAATCTAAGCTTTCCATTGTTCCTCTCTTTGATCTTACTTTGTGCGCGTGTGTGTGTATGTGTGTGCATGTTTGTGTGCTTTCACTCACGCACTTGTGCCTTCACTTGCTCGTGGTCTTCATACCGGTCCTCACGTCTCCGCGGATTGACAAGTAAAGGAGGTGGTGCTTACGCTTGAGCTACACCAAATTTTGGCGCCGTTGTCGGGGAGAGAGCTTCGAGGACGAGCGTTGTGATGGTAAAAAACTGTCCTTTCAGTTCATTTTCTGTTTTTTCCTCTTCATCTTCATCTTCATCATTATCTCCACCTTCTTCCATCTTCTTCTTCATAGAAATTTCTTGTTTTTTAGTGCATTTTCACCATTTTCATACCATTTTTCATGCATTATTGTGTGGGAAGGAGTTAGGAGTGCAAGGGAGAGCAAGCGCTGTGTTTTTTTCGTGATTTTCTGCTCATACGGAGCTCGCCATTGCCGGCGCTCAGAAATTTGATTTTCCCGCCAAAAAACGCTATTCTGTGATGAAAATCGCGATTCTGTGCAAATTCAAAATTTTTTGAAAAATCATGATTTTCAGTTTTCCCGCCTAAAAGTTGGCTGAAAGAATCACGATCTGTGGTCATTCTCAAAATCGCGATTCTGTGATTGTGCTCAAAATCGCAATTCTCACAAATCACGATTTTCAACAAAAAACACGATTCTGTGAGAACACGATTTTCAAAAACACGATTCTGTGAAAACACGATTCTCAAAAACACGATTTTGTGAAAACACGATTCTGTGCTCAAAATCGCGATTCTCATGTCAAAAAAGACGATTTTCTAAAACACAATTCTGTGCTCAAAATCGCGATTTTCATGCCAAAAAACACGATTTTGTGCTCAACATCGCGATTTTCATATAAAAAAAACACGATTCTCTAAAACACGATTCTGTGCTCAAAATCGCGATTTTCATGCCAAAAAACATGATTTTGTGCTCAACATCGCGATTTTCAGAAACATGATTTTGTGCTCAACATCGCGATTCTTTGACTTCACAGCATCGCGATTCTCTTGAGATTTACAAAATCGCGATTCTCTTGAAGCTCACAAAATCACGATTTTGTCCAAAAGGTCCTGTTTGCCTGTTTAGACCCCCAGGAGCCTGATTTGACATAACTTTTTCATCCAAAGTCCATTTTTTGAGCTCTATAGCTCGTTGGAACCAAGGGGGACTAGGGAACCAAGGGGGCCCCAAGGGATTTTGAGCAATAACAAAGGGGAATTTTGGGACTAGAAGACAAAGCATACGAACCTGAGGTCTGCTAGACACCTAGGCAAGGATAAACAAAGCATTAGATCTTCTGAGGCTAGTGTCAACCATACAGCTAAGTCTTGGGCACAACAACTAAGTGGTCATTTTTACAGACTAAGTTCAGACACAAGTGATTCAGAAATGTCTTTTAGCATGGGGAAACTGTAGGTGGCTCAGGAACTGATTATTTACAAACACCACAAGGTCCCTATAAGACACAGTTGGAATATATTAGGACCAACCGATTGGGTGCTCGCATCTATGAGGATGGCCTAAGGCGATCAGTGGTCCAACTCAAAAATCCAGATCAATCCTTTGGACTTGAACACCCGGTGGTCAAGTTCGAAGAGGGTTCATACATTGATAAGGAAGGAACCATGTATGTGGTTACCAACCAACCAAATAGGACCGATGAGTTTGGAAATATCATTCATGAGAATGAGATAGGAGACCTAGAATAAGGAAATGTAGGACAAGGACCCCAGACCCCTAGAGGCAAGTCAGTTTTGACCAGAGTGATCACTCCAGACTGGATCCCTCAAGACAACAAAAGCATAGAACTATTTTTGAATAGAGAAACAGAGGAAGCCTTTTGGAGATTCAAACCAGATCAACCTAGCTAATTGGGCATAGTTATCATCTATGAATTCAAAGATCCTGAGATACCAGGCAAAGTTGTCTACCTGGATAACACATCAGAGAAGATATTCTTGGTAACAGAACATGATAGACATGCATATACTTGGAAGAATGAATTGATTTTCCCTCCACCAAGATCCAATGTTTCCCATGGCCTCCAAGGAGTAGGATCATCCCAAGCTCATGAAGCCCAGAGAGAAAGAACTAGAGAGAGACCTGAGGTAAGTTTTGCACACACGGTGGGCAGAAATAGAGCAGGATTTGAAAATGAAAGACCTGAAAGAGAGAGACATCAAGCACATAGACAACAAAGAGATGAACATGATTTTCCATTGCCTAGACCCCGAGAGCACCCAAGAACCCTTAGACCCACTCAAGTGATCAAGGCAATGAAGAATTATTTTGACGGGTCAGGAGATCCTTATGATCATGTGGCCGAGTTCAAACAAGTGTTAAGAGCAGGGAAAAAATTAAGGGCGAATATTAGCCCAATGGCGAATATTTAGATAAATTCATAATTTTTTGCTATATTTAGTGAATAGAGAACTTTTAAAACTAGCCCAACTTTCGACAAATCCTAGTTCTAACTTTTAGAACTTTAGCCTTTTACTCTATAGGTGTGGCTGCGCATCAGTCTTCAGGTTCGCCCCACTGTCGAGTGTCGATTCGTCGAAGTCGTCTGCAGGCGCCCGTGGCTACAGGTACGAGAGAGAGAGAGAGAGGGAGGTGTACAGGTGCTCACTGCTCAGTGCTTAGCCTTTTACTCTACTCCTCGGATAATATGCTCTTGCCATAACTTTGTTCATAAGTCATGATACATCTCTTTCTTTCCATCTGTATTTGTCCAAGTTGAAAAGGCCAAATGGGTTACCAATGGCTCAAGTTGTGGACTTCTCTACAATGATATCTAAGGCACGGGCAATGCATCGTCTTCCCCACGCACCTTCTCCGTCATGAAATGGTGATTTATGAAAGGATCATAGCCTTACTAGCTGTAATAATTGAGCAGAGTAGAAGTTCATCGTAGTGAAATCCTGAGACCCATTATAGAGTAGCATCACTGTATTTGACGTTGCTGATGATTCTGCAATAAACTTGTCCTTTGGTTTTAATCATTCTTTCTCTTTCAAGAAAGCTAAAAGTTACAGCTTTTAATAATCACGGTAGATAAATATTTGTGGATGGATGCAACTTGCATGGAAATTGCTACTGATTTTATGATGGCTATAAGTTCTTCATGCCTTCGACGACTGATTTAACACATACCTGAAAAGTTTGTGCTCTGTGAAAACAAGATTGATTCAGCTGCTTGATTAGACATTTCCATGTTTGTATTTACAGGCTTGTATGTATACATGTGTGTTATTTGTTATGCATGTCTATGTTCATGTATATTTATATTTAGTTTTCTGTGTTCTCCATCTGTATGCAGATTTATATCAGTATCTATTTCAGTATGCTGTGTGTATATTTGCATTTATATTTATAAGATTGTACTTTCTTGTATGTATATGTGCATGAATGCAGGTATTTCCTTTGTATCGACTGACTAGATCAATATGTTAGTGCTCTGCTTAGAGTGCTAAAATGTCCACATATTTGGCGCTATTTTGCTCATTTGTTGGTCTTCTGACATTGCCATGGATGGACAACGAGGTCATCCAGGGCTTGTAGCATGAAGCCATAGGAGCAAGCTCAGGATTTGGCAAGTAATCAGAGAAGACTGAAAGTGTATGCAAGTTTTTGTGGGCACTTGTACATTCTCATAATCTTTCAGACATGTAGAGGGGCATTTCAATGCTGGAAGCTGCATGAGGGAGAAAAGCAGATAATTTTTAAGAGGTGTAAACTTTTTAACTCTTTCTCCCTCTCTGCTACTATTGGGTTGGTGAGATAGACATGCAAGATGTTACATTGATCAGGCTCTGGTGATAGTAACAGACTTTTGTCAAGGAATAGCCCTGAGGAAAATGATAGGAGAGACGATTGCCAAAAGTGGTAATATCAATGATGTTAGTTCATGTACTATGGCTTAAACAGATTTGCTGAATATTAAGTCGATCTCTCAATTAGTTGTGATAGAAGTGGCAGATTCATCTGTAGTGTCAAACTTAGGGTATTAGTGTGGAGTTGTTTGCTAATTCTAATTGATCCAACTAGTCTCTCTACTGGTTTTGTCTCTGTTGTTTTCGTGAATCATCAACATATTGAACGTTTTTTATTTTTGTAATGTTAAGAGCATTTCATCCTATTTAGTTTAAATTCTATGCGAGGTGAGTCTCCATGGTTAGAGAGAGAGTAAATGCTCATTGACTCTATCTACATGTAGCTTACATTCCTTCTATATTGATAGTTCTTCAATTTTTGTGCTCTATCACTAAGATGTTGGGATATTTACTCGTTCGTTGGGATTTTGATGTGAGACAAGTGCATATAACATGTATACTTGATGTGATGCAAGTGCATATAACATGTATACTTGATGTGAGGCAAGTTCTTTATATAGGGACTTAATTTGAGGCAGGTATCTGTGTAATAATGTCCTTTACTTCTATCATTATCAGTTTGTGGAAAGCAGTTCTGACTTATTTGACAAATCAAATAATCACATTGAACACCTGTCTGTTTAAACATTTGAATATTCTGTGTTGTTCACATCCCTTTTTTTAATTTCTTTCTTCTCAAAGTTTAGGTCAAACATATTGATCACTGGCATTTGTGGTGAAGTGTGATGGGGCTCCCCATAACAATATCTCATATTTATTAAGATGAGTTTTGTATTTAAGTTGCAATACATTGTCTTTAGGTTATAGTACTCTTGTTACTGTAGGGTAAGTCATGAGCTCTCTCAGCCTATCTCTACATTAAAACAGAGTATAGTACAAACTAAAGGCTGGCCACTGGTGATGGCTGAGGGATGCATGTTGACAATTGATTGTTGCATGCATTGCAAATTGCATGATTGTCATGTTAACACTCACATTCATTTTTAATCATGTTAACAGTTAGATTATAGTGGATATATTGAATACAATGCATTTTTATATTTTGTGGGCAATAGATTAGTTCAGTTTTAGACAATTGGTCTAGAATAATCCAAGAATTTTGAATTTTTTGTTATGTTTTCATAAGGTACATACTGGTTGCATAAAAAAATACCTGACATTGAGACGGAGTCGATTTAGCTTTATTGGGATGAGTATTTAATTGAAGACATGTGTGATTGCTTTCAGATTGTTAGACTCGAACTAATTCATGTACTCGTAAGTTGTGGTTTGTTGTTTCCATTTTTTTCTTGATCAGGCACACAGAAAAGAAGGTAGGCAGATAGACACACGTGCGCACACACACACGGGGAGAGACACACACACACACACGGAGAACACACACTTGTAATGACATCTTTATGAAGTGGGTGCACTAGACTCTAGTGCATGAATGTGTGCGCAAGCTTTTTTCCCCACAATACTCGATCAAGTGAGTTTTATCTTTTTGAGTGTAGCTTGCAGTTGTTGTGGCAATCGATATCATCTTGCTTCAAATGGCTGGGAGTTCGCCGTCCTCTCAATATGTCGTCAGTGTTCTTGATGGAAATAATCATCCATCAGGGATGTACTCAACTCCCTTCAAATAGTCTCTCTCTCACTAAATATATAATATATATAATTTGTATATACTATATATATGTGGTAGATGTAGGGCATGTGTATAGGTTTAATAATTATATATATGTGGTAGGTCTAGGGCATGTGTAGTAGAGTTAGGGTTTGTAATATGTATGTATATATAAAAATGGATTTATAGAAAGACATAGGATTAGTGTTGGAAGATTTCAAATGCTTCTCTCATGGGTGTGTTCATGTGTGTGTCTTCTATATATCCAGGAACTGCTAAGATGCAATCAAAGGAAAAAGGAAAGGTTGTAATGGATTCGAGACCTAAGAGAAAATCCATTTCTGATTTTTATTCACTTAAAGGAAGGATTAGTGGCTCGAATGTCATGCGCTCTTCATGTGTAGCAAGCTCATCCCTTGAGCCTACAATTTTACCCTCAATTGCATGCTCTAATATCTCTGTGTCAGAGTCGAAAACCTCAAATGACACTTCTATGTCTAAATGTATGAAGAGAGGGAAGGGTCAATGGGATATAGGAAGGACTTTTAAAATAGATTGGATAACAAAGTTTCCTTTTATTGAGCCTTTGATAATTGAGGGTGAAGAAGAACCAAAATTTGCCACTTGTATACCATGTAGTTGGAAATTAGGTAATCAAGTCAAGTTACAATTGAAATTAGATACCATTGAAAAACATGTGGGTAAAATGTATGAGAAAGTAGAAGTAGAAGGGAAAATGGAAAACATTGTTAGATGGAAAACAAAAGATGAATGTAGGCATCTACAGAATGTAGATGCCTATAATTCTCATTTATTGCTTTTGGAGCAAAGTAATGAGAATAAAAGATCCTTTATGCATCTTTTTGAGAGAAAGCTCAAATCAGATAATGAAGCCATATTAATGCAATTTTCAATTGTGCTACATATCTTGTCCATTGGAAAACCAATGTCTGATTATCCTAAGTGGAGAGTTCCATTGAATTTCATTGGATTACGAATTCAAAGTTTTCCGACACAATATTGGACAGAATCTTCAGGATGGGAATTTGCAAAAGCAATGGGAGAGGTAATCAATTCTAACTTGAAAAAAAGTTTATCGGATGCTACTTTTATTTCTATTTCCCTTGACGAAGTGACAGCAAGGGATTGCACTTCTTGGGTATGTATCCATGCATATATTGTGGAGAATTATGCAAGAAAAGCCAAATTTATTGGTGCTTTTCAACTAAAGGGAAGTGCAACTTCTAATTTGTTGGTGCAACTTGTTTTAGATTCCATTTCAAATATAGGAGGGATGTCAATTAGTGATATTAATCAAAAGATAGTATGCATTGGTGTTGATGGATGCTCAGTTATGCATGGGCTTAGAAATGGATTGTGTGTTCAATTGCAACAAAACTATACACCATATGCTTTAGGTATACATTGTATGTCTCATCGTACAAATTTGGCATTTAAAATTGTGTCAGAATTTGTTTTCGTACAAAAAGTTGAAGATCTTGTACACCAGGCATATGCTTTCTTTTCAAAAAGTCCTAAGCGTATTAAAGAGTTTAAATGCTTCTCTGATGGGATAAGTAAAGGAAGAAAATTGAAAAAAAATATTGACACCAGATGGATTTCACTTATTGGACCTGTAGAACGTCTTTTTGAAGAATATAAATCAGTCATCGGTGTGGTCAATATTATGTCTTTAAGTAAAGGAATACAAAAAGGAAAAGCTCACACTTTGTTGCAAATGCTAAGTGATGTGGAAACTCTTCTCTATCTTGGAGGAATGTTACCATTGTTAAGAGAAATGAATAATTTGATAAAAGTTTCTCAATCAAGAGATATTTATGTAATGGAATACGCAGTAGCAAGAAAAATGACTTGTATGCGCTTAGAAACTTTGTATTCTGAGACATCGGGTTTTGATTCGCAAGAATTTATCGAGTGGGAATCGTTGATACAAGTTGGTGTAGAAGATAGTTTCTTGCAATACAATAAGAAAGGTTGGTTGTGCATATTTGTGAAAGATAAGCAGATTCCTCTTTATGTATCATGAAAAAGTCAAGGAGTATGCATCAGGAAAAAAGTTAATCAAACATTCTTTGCTATCCTAGTGGATAGTGTAAAACAAGGCTTAAGATCCATATGTAATAAATTGACTTGTGAGATCAGAGAGAGATTTCCTCGATATGAGCTCTTAGAAGCAATGGCCATAGTTCATCCTTTATATTGGAATCATGCAAAAGACAAGAGCTTACTAACAAATGACTTTAAAAGCAAGGTCCAAGTATTATCCGATCATTTTGGAAAGAATGCATATTTGGGAGATAGGATTCTAGAAGGAATTATAAATCCAAATCTTTTAAAAAAACAATCTGGGATATTTGGACAAACAATGTGGGAGCAATTCGACTTCGTCAAAGATCCTTCAAATCCTGGTGCAATGACAAAGCTATGGAAAAAGCTCGATATATCTCCATTCTTGAAGGAATCTATGTCGGAGTATTTTAAAGTAGAAAATTTGTGTATAACAATGATCCTTGGATCCGTTGAAGATGAACGTCTATGGAGTAGCTTAACTTTCATAAGAAATGCAACGAGAAATAGATTGAATAAAAACTTGGATACATGTCTTAGATTGTTTGTTTCTAAGAGTGACCTTGAAACTTTCCCTTTCGAAGAAGCTTATGTCATATGGAAAAGTCAATGTCAACGAAGAAGTGAATGTGTAGTATCAGGCGAGAGGAAACATATGGAGGATGTTGAACCTTCTAATATTTTTCAAATCGACTGATACTGATTATAAAAAGGTAACTTTTTTATTTGATTTCTTTTTGAATATTATGGTGAAGTATAATTTATACTAATGTTTCTTATTGTTTTGACAGGTTTTGAAGATATCGAGGACTTCAATATTTGCCGATTTTTGTTTTTTTATTTTTTTTTAATATCTGAAATGATGAGATTCAAAGGTTCCTATTGTTCAATGTTCATGCCTATTTATGTATCTATGTATGTATGACTCATGCATGTGCCATGCTTGCATGTGTGTATGTTTGTATTCATGTATTCTTGCATGTATATATGTTTGTATTCTTGTATTCATGCATGTATGTATGTGTGTATGTTTGAATTCATGTATTCTTGCATGTATGTATGTTTGTATTCTTGTATTCCTGCATGTATGTATGTGTGTATGTACATATGGATGCATGTGTGATGCATGTAATATGTATGTGTGTATGTACATATGGATGCATGTGTGATGCATGTAATATGTATGTGTTATGTATATGTGATGCTTGCATGTATATATTATGTTTTTATTCATGCTTATATGTGTGTATGTATGTGTGTACACTGAACACTCCTTTTAGAGGATTTGAAGGCTTGCACATTGAACTTCTTGGAATTATGGGACCTATCTCTGATCAGAAATTTGGTAATCTAATGTTGTTTCCAAATAGATGTGTGTAGAAGTATGTATGCACGTGTGTGTATGTGCAGGTGTGTGCAAGAGCTAGGTATGCATATGTCAGGTCATGTATTTTGGTCATGGTCATATATTTTGGTCAGGATTCAAAGTCTTCAAAACATTATTTCATGATATTTCACTCATGATGAAACATGATGATTTTTTACTTCATTTTTTTCCTTTTTGATAATAATATGTACTGTGAATGTTGCAAGATGTCTAGCTTTACACATATTAGACTGTCAAAGGGATATTTACACATATATGTATCCATGTGCATGGGTGTGTTGACTGGCATGTATGTGGATCTCTATGTATATGTATGCTTGAATATATATGTGTGTATGCATTTATGAATCCATGTGTATGGGTGTGTTGACTGGAAGGTATGTGGATCTGTAGGTATATGTATGCTGGAATATATGTGCATGTGTATATATATGTTGACTGCCATGGGAAAAAGAGTGACAGCCAAGTGTTGTTACAAGTTTGTGTGTCCTGAAAGCCTGCAGTATAAATGTGGCCATAGAAGGTCTTTTAATCCATGCTCTGAGTTGTGAGATGGACTATGAGTCAGATCAGGCCATAGCAAACACTCTTGTTGATTTTACTCGAACATTGGAGATCTAATTTCTGCACAAATAATATTTAATTGTTTATCAAGCCCAGATGCAGTGTCTTTTGGAGCATTGATAAACATTTTGCCAACCAGGTATGTAACTCATTTGCTCTCAGTCTTTTTGATGAAATGCAGAAGCAGGGATTACTGACAGACAGGACAACAGTACTGAGCTTATGTATATATGTGTGTGTGTTTCTATGTGTGTGTGTTTCTAGGTAACTCCTGTTGATGAAACAAGCCAACAAAAGCTTCTTAGTCCCTGCCAACTGAGTGAATCTCAAGATGCATATTTTGTAATGCTTTTCAATGGGAGCACCACCCCCAGAGGGTTCAAAATGAGGTAATTGCTTCCACTTTCAAGCTTGTAGATCCTGGCTGATGTTCTGGTGTCCGAATTCTAATCTAATATTATTGACCAAGGAGGGAGACGGGGGAGGGATACGCATAGAGAGGAGGCATGGGTGAGGAGCAGTAGCAGCAGGAGGACGAGTGGAAACTCTACTGATCCATGATCTCTTTATATATGCATCAAGGTTTCCTTGCTTTTTACATCATCTAAAGTTTCATTCCTTGCAAATGGTGAGATGTACATTATGAAATACTATTTACCTATAAGACTTTTGATCCTCTCATTAGTCTGTACATATTTCTAATTTGTATATTTAAATACATGTGTTGAAGTACATCTAGTTGATTATCTTTTGTCTATGCTTGAAGATCAGATGGCTTCCATATACAGGTGACATAGTATAAATAATGCATGTTGAAATAATTCATTTCATCAGCTTCTTTTGATTATTCAAGATGAGCTGTATATGAGGTATATCGGACCAGACCTTACATATGATCAATCTATGGAACTGTTGGTAGATGGGGTCTTAAGAAGTTCATCTGATGATAGTGATGTGTCAGGATGTTTTGGTTCTTCATATAAGATGTAGACAGTCTGCTGGTTCTCTTGTGCCATAGTATTTCTGTACAGGAAATTGTGATAAGCATGGCTTTAGGAGGACTGATGGTATAGTCTAGTCCTATGCATTCTTCTCAGTTTCAGCTTATGCTTTTATATTGAAGTGAATCTCTCTTAAGTTGTTCATTACTGGACTTCTGGGTATGATTGCCTACTACCAAATAAATGTACAAAAAGATAGGATACAATATTTTATGCTTTACTTTTATGCTTGTGCCATCTTCAGACCTCACTTGTCTAAGAACTGCTTGTGATTTGATTGATAATGAAAATCTAGGATTGTTCTGAAGTGCATCAACCAGAGCAATGCTAAAAACTACATCATTGTGAAGTAACATTAGCCTTCAAGGCACTGGCATAGGTCCCAGCATCTGTAATGAAGCCTTTACTTTGTATACATTCTAAATAGGCCAAAGCTTTCTCTCCCTAACCTTCTTCAGCATTCAGGGTCACTCAGGGTCCCCAGATCTGCACAATGTAGAGTATAGCAGATGATTCAAGGGGCTACCAAAAGCCATAGTTCTTGATACTAAATATGCAGGAAAACATTCTCTTGGTTCCTGTCAGATGAGGCATCATAGATATCAAAATCCTATGCATTCATCATTCATTTCTCCCATACCATGGAATCTGTCATGATGTTCCATAGAGTATTCCTAGATCTGCAACCTACAAAGCACAGTCGATGTGTACAAAGAAGCCATAATTTTGTTTGATCTTCTTGTCACTAAACATGCAAACACATCTTTTTGCATATGCAAGTTTGCATAGGCTCTATTCAATCTGTCCTCTACTGCAAATGTTGGAATTTGTACATGTATGCAGGTATGTATATGCTTTGATCGATATGTATCAGGTATGTATGTGCACAGGTATGAAAGTCAAATTATTGGCTGCTTACTTACCACATTAAAATGTAGCAAGGTACAATTGATTATGTAGGAAGCCAATACACTTTCAACTTTTTATAATGGAGCGATCCTCCTCGATATGAGTAGACTATTTGCACCTTTCAATGGGTTAGTAGTATAGTACTTACATAGTATATATATACTGCTTTCTCTCTCTCTCTCTATATATATATATATATATGTATGTATGTATGTATGTATGTATGTACACACACACACACACCAATATGGGTAGTGAAGTTGAAGAAAAGTATGACCAATGATGGAAGAAGGTAGCAAAAGTGAAGAGGACTAGAAAGGTAAGATAGGGGAAGAGGTGATTAAGCATAGTGAATGATATCAAATGCTCAAACATTTGTATAGTTTTAAGGGAAGTTATCATCAAAATTCAAATAAACTTTTATATTTCAAATGGAAGGTATCATTAGAATTCATAAATTTTTTAATTTTCAAAATTCACCAAAATATTTATAATTACACACACACACACACACATACACACACATCTCAATATGGGTAGTGAAAGTGAAGAAAAGTGTGACCAACGATGGAAGAAGAAGGTAGCAAAAGTGAAGAGGATCACAAAGGTAAGATAGCAGAAGAGGTGATTTAGCATAGTGAATGATATCAAATGATCAAACATTTGTGTAGTTTTAAGAGAAGTTATCATCAAATTTCAAATAAACTTTTATATTTCAAATGGAAGTTATCATTAAAATTCGCCAATTTTTTTATTTTTCAAAAGGAAATTATTATGAAATTTCGCCAAAATATTTATAATTATAATATGAGATGCTTAGAGAAATTCACCCATGTTTATATACTTTTGAGTGAGGGGGGTGGTCTTATTTTTTACCCTGGTTAAGAGCTGAACAGGTTGAGGATTTGTTCACCCAGTACGAGGCATTTGGTCTGACTCTTAAGGGCACTGCCTTAGCTTGGTTTCAACCACTGAGTAGTCGCAACTATCGCGATATAGGTCAACTGTTAGACGAATTCATTGTAGAATTTTCCAAGAGTGGTATCAGGCATAACACATCATCTTTGATCCACAGCTTCAAGCAGACACCCCAAGAAACAGTGTGATTAGCAGGTAGAAGGTTTAGACAGTACCTAGAAAGATGCCCTGCCCCAGAGCTACCCACACCAGCCAAACAAGTGGCTTTGTTCTTAGATGGCTTACTGAGCACAAAGTTAAGATCATATGTATACTTGAAAGAGCCTAGATCCATAGAAGAGTGCGTGCGGACATGCATTGACATAGAAGATAACTTGGGTGAGGAGTTAGGATTATCCAAACTCTATAAGGATTCAAATAGTTCTACTAGTCATACTTCAAAAATCTCCACGGAAATAGAGGAGATAGCTGAGCAAGTTGCCAAGAAGCTGGGAGTCCAAAATAAACAAACACAGAGAGTCACTCCATTGAATTGGTGTTATACTTGCGGGGGCGACCACATGGCTAATGTATGCCCAATGCAAAACCAAAACATTAGAGAAAGGAATGCTCCATATTGCACTATTGAGAGAAAATACACGAACCACACGGCTCAAGATTGTCCCTACAATAGGCAGGCTGTTAGACAAACTTATCAACAACCTTACCAACAAGGTAGGTATCAGAACCAATACCAATAGCCATATTATCGACCACAACAGCAATATCAGGCACAATATAGGCCACAACTAGTCTTGGGAAACCAACCACCAACTCCTGCCAATGTGATTCCAGTCAAGTATGCTGTGGGAGAGGAAAATCCAAATAGAGCATTGGTGCCACTAACCCCATTGATACCAGATAATGACTCTCATTCTCATAGTTCAGACTACTCCCATGAAGGTAGTCCACATGCTTATTACACAGAGTCACCTGAACATAGTGAGATTTATCCGTATCAATATGAGGCGCCACCTATGGAACGAAATTGGGAGCCTGAATATTCCAATGTCATGTACGCAAATGCTAATCCTAGGCCCCAACTGAGACAAGTAAGACCACAAGCCCCTAGAGGACCATGTTTCAGATGTTAGGGTGACCATTTCCTTCATGATTGTCCCCACCCACCATCTCCAAGTCAAGGACAGGCTATCACAATACAAGCTTTTTGTGCTGATTGTGCTCCCCAGAGATTGTCCAAGAAACCCCTTTAGTGCGCCCAAGATTACACCCATTAATGTGGTAGGCTTAGTGGCAGAATCAAGTGCCAGTAGCAGTAATGTGGCACCTGTACAGGCAGTTACTAGGGCACAAGCATTAAAACAAGATAAACCAGCAGAACAATCGGACTCGAGTGAATCAGGAGAGCCTAGTAAGAGGAAAACAAGAACATGGAAGGATACCAGAGAAAAGGCCAATTGTAAGTGGAATAAAAAGTTATCGGAACTAGAAGAAAGCCTGAAAGACGCAAAAACAAAAATAGAAGACATTGCATCTCAAAACCCCTTGCATGCCGAAACTCCATCCACTCCACCTCATCCCACCCCACCACCCATTGTAAATAGACCACAACCAGGGTCTGTTCTTGCAGATCCAACCCCAGAAGGCTTGGACATGATGTTCAAGGCCTACCAGGCTCGACTTCAAGAAGGGCCTACAGTTGCAAACCTAGACAAGAGTTACCCTAGAGCGGGCTTAGAGATTGAACGGATGAAAATGTGCATGAAAATGGTAGAACAAGCTCAAGCTATACTTGAGACTAGTCAAAAGTTCAATCAAACAAACTCTGTCAAAGCGGATTTGCATTTCCAGGGCTTACTAGAACGATTAGAGCAGTTGGTAAACAAACCACAAGTTTCTTTACCTCCACAGGCTCAACCAGTTATTGAAAGAGGAAGCTCACCACCAATGGGAGCTTATGTTCCTAATTCCACGGATCCAGGAATACCTCCTTCAATTCAACAGTACTCTCAAGAGTTCTTGCGGGAAATACAAGAAGAGAAATGGGCCAAGGAGAAGGGTAATTCCCCTCCTATTCCTGAAATTGATGATCTTCATGATCAATTTCCCCAAGACATTTCATCTATTTATGGAGATGAAGCAGAACAACAAGAGGACGAAAGATTAGATTTTGAATCTAATACCCTAGAAGAACTGCCTCAATTTCCAGGCCCATGGGAATCTGAATCTCTCCAGATTAGAGCTCCCACAATACTGGTAAGACATGAAGACTAAGTGGTCCCAAGGAACACTGATGTCGTGAAGAACACTAAGGTTCAATGTCATCTCACTGTAGAAGAGCTGCTCAAAGCAAAACCTAAGCTATGGAATCATGTGAAGGATCAGGTTCCAGAACTTGATTCCAACATGCCAAAAGCAGGATCTAAGCAAAGGGTACCAGAGATACCTCTAGACAAAATAGGGGACATGTGTGAGGGTGAAGAAGGTAATACTTATCTTCCAAACACCTACCAAGGTTACACAACCAAAGCAATCATAGATTCAGGTGTTGGTGTTGCTATTGCGACCACCTCTTTGTGGAAGCAATGGGGCAAACCCACATTAAGACCAACTAGAATGAAGCTTCAAATGGCCGATGGTCATTTTGAAAGACCTCTAGGATTGCTCGAAGGGATAACTCTAACCACTTGTGGTATAGAGTTTGAGCACACATTTGCTATATGTGACTTTGAGAAAAATAATGTTTATGAGATGATCCTAGGAAGACCCTTCCTACGACAATTGCAAATAGTATAGGATTGGGGAACCAACTCCTTGTACTTACAACACTTAGGGGTCACCACCAAGGTCAATTTGAAGGATTACTCCTTCAGAGATGTACCACCCCTACAGTGGAATCCTATCCACAAAGCGAAAGAAGATTCCATCTCTGTGCATTCTGAAAGTTCACCAGATCCATCATGGTTGCATGAAGATACTCATTTGTGGATGTGCAAGGTCGCAGAGGAAGAGGAAAAACGCTTGAAGGCAAGAGAAGAAGGATCTTCGCCAGGAGATAGAACAGTTAGAGACCCAGCCTACACACCGATGATCTTTCCAGATGAGGAGTTTGAGCCTCATGGCTGGCCAGAAATCTTAGCCACCATGGACATTGCTGTCAATGAAGAACAATGGACACCTCATTGTGATGAGGAGGGTTATGATATCTCAGTGTTCATGTGTCAGCCCTTGCTAGAAGAATGTGACCCTAGTGATGTCACAGAAGAAGAAGAGAATGACGATGATATAGAGTCCATTGTGATGGATAGTTGCTTTAACTCAGAGCAACACTATCTAGAAGATATAGGATTGTTCACCCAGAAAGAAGAAGAACCTCTCACAAGTATTAAAATGGTAAATTCAAAGGATGGAAGTGAGAGCAGTCCAAAGAAAAAGAAAAGAAAAGCAGTGAAACAAGAAGAGGAGGAATCATTGTTTGATATACCAAAAAACTTCAAGAAATATGAAGTTGACGAACACAAAATTTTGGTACGCATGCCTAAGAGAGAGGCCATCATAGGAGAATCATATGATAATAAAGAAAAGACCAAGAAGATTGTGGTGACCATCGAAGAGAACGAAGAGAGATGTACATATATAGGAGATGACCTAAGTGCAAGAGAAGAAATGGAGCTCGTAGCTCTATTAAGGGAATATAGGGATGTGTTTGCATGGCACTATAGAGACTTGAAAGGGGTAGATCCAAGAATTTGCTCTCATACTATCCCCATGACTTCTGATGCCAAGCCCACCAAACAGAAGCCCTACACATATAATGATACCTATGCAGCCAAAATAAAAGAAGAAATTGATAGGTTGATTGAAGCTGGATTCATCTATGAGATTGAGCATACTGAATGGGTGTCCCCCATTGTAGTGGTGCCCAAGAAGAACGGAAAGTTGCGAGTGTGTATTAACCTTAAAAAAGTTAATGTCGCTACTATCAGAGATAGTTATCCACTTCCAATCACGGAACACATTTTGGAATGTGTTGCAGGCAAGGAAGTTTATAGCTTCCTTGATGGGTTTTCAGGTTACAATCAAGTAGCCATTGCCCCAGAAGATCAACACAAAACAGCTTTTGCTACAGAGTGGGGAATCTTTGCATTTCGTGTGATGCCATTTGGGCTCACCAATGCACCTGCAACATTCCAAAGGCTCACCAATGTCAGCCCTTGCTAGAAGAATGTGACCCTAGTGATGTCACAGAAGAAGAAGAGAATGACGATGATATAGAGTCCATTGTGATGGATAGTTGCTTTAACTCAGAGCAGCACTATCTAGAAGATATAGGATTGTTCACCCAGAAAGAAGAAGAACCTCTCACAAGTATTAAAATGGTAAATTCAAAGGATGGAAGTGAGAGCAGTCCAAAGAAAAAGAAAAGAAAAGCAGTGAAACAAGAAGAGGAGGAATCATTGTTTGATATACCAAAAAACTTCAAGAAATATGAAGTTGACGAACACAAAATTTTGGTACGCATGCCTAAGAGAGAGGCCATCATAGGAGAATCATATGATAATAAAGAAAAGACCAAGAAGATTGTGGTGACCATCGAAGAGAACGAAGAGAGATGTACATATATAGGAGATGACCTAAGTGCAAGAGAAGAAATGGAGCTCGTAGCTCTATTAAGGGAATATAGGGATGTGTTTGCATGGCACTATAGAGACTTGAAAGGGGTAGATCCAAGAATTTGCTCTCATACTATCCCCATGACTTCTGATGCCAAGCCCACCAAACAGAAGCCCTACACATATAATGATACCTATGCAGCCAAAATAAAAGAAGAAATTGATAGGTTGATTGAAGTTGGATTCATCTATGAGATTGAGCATACTGAATGGGTGTCCCCCATTGTAGTGGTGCCCAAGAAGAACGGAAAGTTGCGAGTGTGTATTAACCTTAAAAAAGTTAATGTCGCTACTATCAGAGATAGTTATCCACTTCCAATCACGGAACACATTTTGGAATGTGTTGCAGGCAAGGAAGTTTATAGCTTCCTTGATGGGTTTTCAGGTTACAATCAAGTAGCCATTGCCCCAGAAGATCAACACAAAACAGCTTTTGCTACAGAGTGGGGAATCTTTGCATTTCGTGTGATGCCATTTGGGCTCACCAATGCACCTGCAACATTCCAAAGGCTCATATGTCATGTCTTCAAAGAGTTCTTGCGAAAGAGCTTAGAAGTGTATGTGGATTATTTATGTGCTCATTCCCAAGAAAGAAGATTTCACATCCCTGAGCTCCGACAAATCTTCAACAAGTGTAGAGAATATCGAGTGTGTCTGAACCCAGAAAAGTGTGTGTTCATGGTGCGTCAAGGTAAAATCTTAGGTCATATTGTTTCTAAGAATGGAATTTCAACAGATGAAGATAAGGTACGAGCCATAGCGGAGCTACCAAGGCCAAGGAATGTTAAAGAGGTACAAGCCTTTATGGGCCATTGTGGATATTACCGCAGGTTTATCCACATGTACGCAATCATAGCTAGACCCCTTTATGCCTTGTTGTCTAATTTTGAGTGGAACGACGAATGCGATAATTCTTTCAATGAACTGAAGAAACGTTTGTGCACATCACCAATACTAACCAGTCCTGATTGGAATAAACCATTCCATGTCCATGTGGATGCATCCAATCACGCCATAGGATGTGTGCTAGCACAACCCACAAGTGAAGGAAACATAGACTTGCCCATAGCATACGCTAGTAGACAGCTCACCGCAGCTGAACGAAACTATACCACAACTGAGCGAGAGGGCTTAGGCATGGTATATGCTGTGAAGAAGTTTAGACACTATTTATTGGCCAACAAATTCAAGTTTTTCACTGATCATCAAGCTTTGTTATATTTGGTCAATAAACCTTGCAATACTGGACGCTTAGTAAGATGGTTCCTCTTACTAATGGAATATGACTTTGAAGTTGTTGTCAGGAAAGGTAGAACCCATCTTAGGGCAGATCACCTTTCTCGCATCACTTCAGGAGAGTCACCGCAAGGAGTGTCTGACGACCTACCGGATGTTTATCTGTTCAATTTAGAAATTGTTCCTAAATGGGCAAATAAGTTGGTACCAGTCCTAACCTTCGGACCCGCAAATAAAAATGTTAAAACATCACAAGAAGAAATTGTAAGATCACAAAAATATCAAATATTGGCAAGAAGCATGTACAAACAAGATACTGAGGGTGTATTAGCTTGTTGTGTCGAGGATGATGAACATAGTAGTTGGTTGCAGCAAGCTCATGAAGGATTGCTAGGAAATCACTATTCTAAACAACGAACATTGCAGAATCTGAAGCGTCTAGGAGTGTATTGGCCTAGCATGGACAAAGAAATACATGAGTGGATTAAGAATTGTCCAGTGTGTAGAGAGAGACCCCCAGTGGAGCATGCGACCCTTTATCAAGTGTCATTAATTCCAAATTGGAGTGCTCCATTGGTAGAGTTTATGAGGTCGGGAAGATTTCCCAAAGAGGCTAGTCTAGCAAGAAGACGAAACATGGAGCAAGAGGCTCAAGGCTATGCCTTAGTAGGAGATAACCTATACCGAAGAGGCAAAGATGGTTACTTAAGACTGTGCGTTCATGAATCAGACTATTTAAAGGTCTTAGAAACTGCACACAGGTGGAGTTGCAGGTGGACATTTTGGTCCTGACCGAGTGATCAAGACCATTCTATTCTCAGGACTTTGGTGGCCCACTCTTCATATGGATGCACATACCTATGTGAAGAAATGTGACACATGCCAACATGCACAATATCCAGTTAGAAAAGACGAGATGCCCTTGAGGCCAATGATGGGAGGGCGTGCATTTTCCAAGTGGGGCATAGATTTCATAGGTCCTATTAACCCCCCAGCTAGAAACTCCCATGCAGAGTATATTATTGTAGCCACATATTACCTTACAAAGTGGGTAGAAGTGAAAGCTACAACAAAGAATGATGCTCAGACTACAGCTAAGTTCTTATTCGAGAATGTGTTCACGAGATATGGGCTACCAATAGAGTTAGTGAGCGATAGAGGCACACACTTCTTGAATGAAGTCATTGAAAATCTTCTCCAAGAATTATTGGTGATACATAAGAAGTCTTCCCCCTATCACCCACAAGCTAACGGACAAGCCGAGAGTACCAATAAGATCCTTTGTAACGTATTGACAAAACTGGTAAATAATAAACGCTCTGATTGGGACAAACAACTTCATCATGCTGTGTGGGCTTATCGAGTTGCCTACAAAACGGTACTCATTGCCACCCCATTTCAGATGGTCTTTGGACAGAATGTTGTGCTACCACTAGATTTCCTAATCCCAGCATTAAAGGTAGCACAAGAGCATGAGTGGCATGGACATGAGTTGTCCTCTAGGATCTTTGATTTAGAACGCTTAGGCGAGATGAGGCTACGAGCAGCAGCAGGCATCTATGCTGCAAAGAAAAGACAAAAGGCATACTTTGATGCACACATCAAAGATAAAGGATTGAAAGAGGGTGATCTAGTGTTGGTTTACACACTAAAACAACATGCCCGTAAGTTGGAAAAACGAGGATATGGACCCATGATCATTAACAGAATTTCCACTAGCGGCGCGGTTCAATTAGCTACTTTAGAAGGTGATATCTTGCCAAACTACATTAGTGGTTGTAGAGTCAAGTTATATCAAGAACCTCTTACAGAGGACATGCTAATGAGACTCAACACTGCTAAGAAACGAAAAGAAGAAGAGTTAAGAGTGAGAGAAGAAGCACAGGCAGAGGCCAGAGAGCGTATTAGGCGAAATAAGTTAAGGCGATTAGGCCTAGATGTCAACTCAAAAGCCCCAAAATATCACATGGATATGTGCCAAAAGTCAGGCATAGCGACTTCTCAAGTCATTGACCGAAGACCCTTTGTGACCATAGATATAGGACAAGGGAAGGGTGCAAGGACGGTAAAGGCACTGATTGACTCAGGTGCAGCAAGTAGTGCAGTTAGACTTTCATACTGCCAAGACTTGCAGTTAAACATTAATCCCATAGAAGCTTATCTCATAGGATTGGGAGGTGTGGAAACCCCTTGTTTGGGCGAGGTGGAACTTCCCATCTACCTTCAAGATGTTCCAATGAAAGTCAAAGCGCTAGTATGTCAAGATGAGAACCTTACAGAACCACTTGTCTTGGGTCAAGATTGGATCTATGACCATGCAGTTAACTTAAACCTAAAAAGTCAAATTCTTCAAGTTTGGGTTCATGAACAATGCATTACATTAGAATTAGAGAACTGCATGCTCCTAGATCATGGCACCACACACTCTCTTAGTTCTTCCAAGACTAATCATATGAAAGAAGATGTTGTATGTGTCAAAAGCTCTATGATGCAGAAGGAGTCAATCGTGGAAGACCAGGTTCGAAGGCGGGTGTATCTTTCTTCTTCTCCAAAGAATCAAATAGCCACAGTAATGAGTCCACCACACAAGCAAACACAACCATTCACGACAACTGCTACATCAAATAGAAAGACACCATTCGATAAGAAAGCAGTTCCGAGCATGAAGCAGATATGGGTATGCAAAGGAGAGCAACCACCTGCCTTGCCCCCACAAATTCCATCCAGGCAAGCCAACCAGGCCAGAAGACGAAGGAAGCAGCTCGGACAAGCTCAATCACAAGGTATCCAACAAGTTTGGGTGCCTAAGAAATTAGCTGCAACTCAACAAGGGTGATTACAGATGTGGGTACCTAAGAAGCTCTTGCATCCACAACAACCTATGTTCTCCCACATGCGAAAGGTCTCAACAAAGAAGCCAATAAGAGAAAAGGGTAAGAACCGCATACAGAGACCGAAAGAAGATCAAATCACCTCTTCAACAGTAGTAGGAAGAGGTGCAAAAAGCGTATGGGTTTGGAAGCCAAAAGTACAAGTAGTCTCCACCAAATCAAAGCGCCAACCACACTGGATACCATAGTTCAGGAAGTATCCAAAGATGAAGATGCCTGAAGTGATCTCTGTAGTGCCAAATGTTGTTCTAAAATGGACCCCAATAAGGAGGATTACATCATTTCGAGATCCAATGGATACCTCCACCAAAGACGGCATCAACAACTACAAGTAACATCAAAAGCCTCGACGAGCAACAACCATGTGCTTCTTGCACAACCCTGTCTTTTGCACCATTCAGGTCATGCATTTCCAAAGTATGCATTGATATAGGGCCCTATTACATGGCCGTGTATAGACACATTTGAGAGTCCCAGGCACACGAGCACATTGACACATGTCATCTAGTTTTACTGATACTAACGTCTATCTTCTTGTTTTGTGACATTGCTCTCAAAAAAAAAAAAAAAAGCGAGAGAGCGCCAGTTCCCAGGTTTGGCTTATGAAACATGAATGAGTCATGCTTAGTTGAAGGTGGAACATGAGTTCGGATAGAAGTGTGTCTCGGCCAGAAGATGATATAATTGCTGCCTTATCTGGTAGATGTCAGGAACTTGGCATGAACATGGCATCCACAACTATGGTTTCCTCTTACCATGGTAGGAGTGAAGAGCTGGAAGGTCCGCAACTTGAGTGATGCATAACTATTGCATGTACGAGAGCACCCAGGGAGATATCTGCACGGGGTAGTTCTGGTACCCTGCAAATCTTTGCATGTATATTGGATGAGGAGATTCTTGCTTATGGTGAGCTAGAGAGAATATGTGAAACTAACCTTGGAGTAGTTATCGAATGTTGTTGGTCAAGGAATATAAAGAAATTCAATTCTCTGTATTTGGAAAATGATGCTTTGAAAAGAGGAGATAGGATCAGCCATTCAAAAGATCTCATCAGTGGACCATCAACATGGACTTTCATCAACAATGTTCCATCCCAAAGGCCGAGTGTACAACACAAAGAGATGAACATCGATCGACCTTCTCCATGGTAAGTATCTTTACCTTCGAAACATCATAACCATGATAGCTTAGGAAACCTCTTCATCGGCATACCCTTGAGCACTTAGCTCAAGACCCCCAATTTTTGCACCATACTTCTTCCAATGCATTTTCCAAGTAAGCATTCATAGGGCTACATTACAAGGTCGTGCACAAGGCACATATTTTCCTCAACCCATGCACGAACACACTTACCCATCATTCAATATGGGTTATGAGTACTTGGCATGACTACTATGAACATCAACTGTGGAAGATCTAGAAAACATCAACGGAGATTCACAACGACACAGTCATGCTGGAATCCAAGGCAGAAGCATATACCAAGAGACTACAACTTGCAAAGACTCGCAGTGATAGATGAAGAACCAGACACATCTGGAAGTCAGATGACTTTTGTTCATACAGAAGGGACACTCCCTCTAAAGGCACTACTTGGAACAACCACTACAACAAAGGTCTGTCAGGGACGACAGACTCGAGAGGGGGGGGAGTGTTGAAGCTCAAAGTCAAGGACAAAGCATGGAAGCACATCAAAAGGTGGACACACAAGGAAAGGGAGCAACTAGGGAGCTCCATGAATTACATGTCAACTTTTCAGAAGAATCCCCTACAAAAATAGTGATTTCCATCACTAAAACCTTTGTAAATACCATTTTCTATTTTTGTAGCTCCATTTTGTGCAAGCCGAGGAGTCCTTGAGCTTGAGGAGTATTAGAAGTACCATCGTACCAATTTTCATAATTTTTAGACTTCGTTTGAGCCCTCAAATAAGCCTGGAACCTAATTTTTAACTAGGTCGGACACTAGGTCTGGACAGGGCCAAAACTAGTCAAAAAACTATAAAAAGAGCTAGAGAGCTCATTTTTGGGGTTAGCTGGTGAGAGAATAGAGCTTTTGTAAGAGAACTCTTTTGCAATCTAAGCTTTCCATTGTTCCTCTCTTTGATCTTACTTTGTGCGTGTGTGTGTGTGTATGTGTGTGCATGTTTGTGTGCTTTCACTCATGCACTTGTGCCTTCACTTGCTCGTGGTCTTCATACCGGTCCTCACGTCTCCGCGGATTGACAAGTAAAGGAGGTGGTGCTTACGCTTGAGCTACATGGGTTTTAGTGGCATCTCGTCCTTACGTATCGGATACTGAGTTCGCTAACAAATATCGCAACTCTTCACATAGGTATATGCATCCATGTGAAGTGTTGGCCACCAAAGACCTACAAATAGAATTGCCTTAATCACACGATCTAGTCCAAAGTTTCCTCCTGTCACACCTTGGTGAGCAGTCTCCAAGATCTTCAGATATTCGCTCTCATGGACACACAATCTAAGATATCCGTCTTTTCCTCGTCTATATAGATTATCTCCAATGAGAGCATAGTCTATTACTTCTTGTTCTAAGCTCCTTTGTCTAGCCAAGGTCATTTCTTGAGGGAATGTTTTCATCCTCAAAAAGGCTATTAATGGTTCACTCCAATCTGTTATTAGAGACTTAGTACAGTGTAGCATGCTGCGCATGTGGTCTAATACAACAGACTGAGCATTCCTTGCACAACTTATGGACATCTGCTTCCATAGTTGGCCAATACACACCTAATCTTTGTAGGGTCTATAGGGTTCTATGTATCGAATGGTGTTGTTGCAGTGCACCTATGAGTGTTAGTTGCAACCATTTTGCATGCTCATCCTCATCTATACAGCAAGCCAGTATGCCTTGGTTGGTGTGCTTATACATGTTGCCTACCATTATATGGTATTTTTGAGATCTAACTAGCCTTTAGTTCTCACTATAGGATGTTTAGGTCCAAAGGTGAGAATAGGCACTATAGCTTTTGCCCATTCACGCACTACTTCTAGATTGAATAAGTAAGCATCACGAAGGTCATCTGATACTCCTTGAGGGGACTCCCCTAAAGTTAGTCGAGAAAGGTGATCCCCCCTAAGGTGAGTACTACCTTTCCTAACCACTACCTCAAAGTCATATTCCATTAGTAAGAGGAACCATCTTACTAACCTGCCTGTATTGCAGGGTTTGCTCACTAGATAGAGTAATGCTTGATAGTCTGTAAAAAATTGAAAATTATTTGCAAGCAAATAATGTTTAAACTTCTTAACCGCGTATACCATGCCTAAACCTTCTCTTTCAGTAGTAGTATGATTTCATTCAGCAACATTCAATTGTCTACTGGCATAAGCAATTGGAAGATCCATATTACCTTCACCAGTAGGTTGTGCTAGTACACAACCTGTTGAAGCTGAAGGTCAAGGACAAAGCACAGGAGCACATCAAAGAGGTGGACACACAAGAAGAAGGAGCAAGTAGGGAGCTCCAAGAAGTGTATGTCAACTTTTTAGAAGTAATCCCTATAAAAATAGTGATTTTCATCACTAAAAACCATTGTAAATACCATTTTCTATTTTTGTAACTACATTTTGTTCAAGCCGAGGAGTCCTCGAGCTTGAGGAGTATTAGAAGTATCATCCTACCAATTTTCACAATTTTTAGAGTTCATTTGAGCCCTCAAATAAGCCCTGGAACCTAATTTTTAACTAGGCCGGACACTAGGTCTGGACAGGGCCAAAACTAGTGAAAAAACTAAAAAAAGAGCTAGAGAGCTCACTTTTGGGGTTAGCTTGTTAGAGAATAGAGCTTTTGTAAGAGAAATCTTTTGCAATTGAAGCTTTCCATTGTTCCTCTCTTTGATCTTACCTTGTGCGCGTGTGTGTGTATGTGTGTGCATGTTTGTGTGCTTTCACAACTTGTGCCTTCACTTGCTTGTGGTCTTCATACCGGTCCTCACGTCTCCGCGGATTGACAAGTAAAGGAGGTGGTGCTTACGCTTGAGCTACACCAAAATTTGGCGCCGTTGCCGGGGAGAGAGCTTCGAGGACGAGCGTTGTGATGGTAAGATCGTAGATTTGCAACATTGGAAGGTAAAAAAAATTGTCTTTTTTGTTCATTTTCTGATTTTCCTTCTTCATTTTCATCATCGTCACCATCTCCATCTTCTTCTTCATAGAAATTTCTTGTTTTTTAGTGCATTTTCACCATTTTCATACCATTTTTCATGCCTTATTGTGTGAGAAGGAGTTAGGAAGTGCAAGGGAGAGTAAGCGCTTGTGTTTTTTTTTGCTTTTCTACACATACAGAGCTCGCCATTGCTCGGCACTTAGAAATTCAAAATTCCCACCAAAAAACACGATTCTGTGATGAAAATCGCGATTTTGTAAAAAATTCAAATTTTCTTGAAAAATCACGATTCTCTGTTTCCCGTCTAAAAGCCTTTTGAAAAGAACACGATTCTTGGGTCATTCTTAGAATCGCGATTCTGTGGTTATGCTCAAAATCGTGATTTTCAAAAAACACGATTCTCTATTAGCAATCGCGATTTTCAAAAAACACGATTCTCTATTGGCAATTGCAATTCTCTAAAACACGATTCTCTGTTGGCAATCGCGATTCTCAAAAACACGATTCTCTACTGGCAATCGCGATTCTCAACAACACGATTCTCTACTGGCAATCACGATTCTCAAAAACACGATTCTCTGCTCAAAATTACGATTCTCTTGAGAGTCACAGCATCGCGATTCTCTTGAGATTCACAAAATTGCGATTCTCTTGAGATTCACAGCATCGCGATTCTCTTGAGATTCACAGCATCGCGATTCTCTTGAGATTCACAGCATCGGGATTCTCTTGAGATTCACAAAATCGCGATTGTCTTGAGATTCACAGCATCGCGATTCTCTTGAGATTCACAGCATCACGATTTTCTGAGATTCACAAAATCGCGATTCTCTTGAGTCACAGCATCGCGATTCTCTTGAGATTCACAAAATCGTGATTTGATTTCACAGCATCGTGATTCTCTAGATTTCTCAAAATTACGATTCTCCGGATTTCACAAAATCGCGATTCTCTTGATTTCACAAAATCACGATTTTTTCCAAAAGGTCATGTTTGCCTGTTTTGACTCTCAGGAGCCTGATTTGACATAACTTTTTCATCCAAAGTCCATTTTTTGAGCTCTATAGCTCATCAGAAAGCTCGTTTTGAATACTACATGGCCTCAACTGTTTTTTATAAGAATAGCACATTGAATTTCAGATAGGATAATTTGAAGTTGACCCTCAAGTGGGACTAGGAAACCAAGGGGGCTCCAAGGGATTTTGAGCAATACAAAGGGGAATTTCGGAACTAGAAGACAAAGATTATGAACCTGAGATCTGGTAGACACCTAGGCAAGGATAAACAAAGCATTAGATCTTCTGAGGCTAGTGTCAACCATACAGCTAAGTCTTCGGCACAACAACTAAGTGGTTATCCTTACGTACAAAGTTCAGACACAAGTGACTCAGAAATGTCTTTTAGCATGGGGAAACCTGCAAGTGGCTCAGGAACTACCCATCTACAAACACCAGAAGGTCCCTATAAGACGCAATTGGAATATATGCGGACCAACCGATTAGGTGCTCGCATCTATGAGGATGGCCTGAGGCGATCAGTGGTCCAACTCAAAAATCCATATCAACCCTTGGGACTTGAACACCCGGTGGTCAAGTTCGAAGAGGGTTCATACATTGATAAGGAAGGAACCATGTATGTGGTCACCAACCTACCAGATAGGACTGATGAGTTTGGAAATGTCATTCCTGAGAATGAGATAGGAGACCTAGAACGAGGAAATGTAGGACAAGGACCCCAGACTCCTAGAGGTAAGTCAATTTTGACCAAAGTGATCACTCCAGACTGGATCCCTCAAGACAACAAAAGCATAGAACTATTCTTAAACAGAGAAACAGAGGAATCCTTTTGGAGATTCAAGCCAGATCAACCTAGCCAATTGGGTATAATCATCATCTATGAGTTCAAGGATCCAGAGATACCATGCAAAGTTGTCTACCTGGATAACACATCAGAGAAAATATTCTTGGTAATAGAACATGATAGACATGCATATACGTGGAAGAGTGAATTGATTTTCCCTCCACCAAGATCCAATGTTTCCCATGGCCTCCAAGGAGTAGGATCATCCCAAGCTCATGAAGCCTAGAGAGAAAGAACTAGAGAGAGACCTGAAGTAAGTTTTGCACACACTGTGGGCAAAAATAGATCAGTATTTGAAAATGAAAGACATGAAAGAGAGAGACATCAAGCACATAGGCAACAAAGAGATGAACATGATTAATTTCCATAATTATGTGTTAATCTTTTGTAGCAGATCACATTTGTATTCATCTCGCTCATCATGCAAGCAGAAGGACCCTCCACGGCTGGCCCCAGTACGCCAGTGGTCAATTTTGGCAATTTACTAGTTGAGCCGCATCCTGCTTCGCAACCACCAGAGTTTCAGGGTTTCCCCAGACCAATGCCCATAGATGATCTTCCTATGGGATACATTGGAAAAGTTCAAAGGAATTCTCATTGGTTCCAAGGTTTAGTAGGACCCTTAGCAGACGTAGACTTTATTTTTTATGCCATGCTTTGTTTCGATGGTATCAAGTGGGGTCGATATCAATTTTTCTCAAGAGAATTTGAAGAGCTTCACAATTCAAAAGAGTTAAGGCATATTTGGGCTAGAGCTAGTTTTACAAAATATTTTAGTGATCCATTTCCCAAACCTTACTTCTATCGGTGCTACTAATTAGTGACCACACTTGCAGCCTCTCAGAACAAGGATTTTCCAGGCACATTCATTCTTCCATCATTGGTAAATGATCCTCCATACAAGAAGTTTTATCTTTTGAAAGATCTCATTCGGGAAGTGCTTAAGATCTACGGGACTCACATGCTGACAGAACAAGAAAGACTTATTCCAGAGCCTATGAAATGCAGTGATGTTTTGAAGTGAGCTGATATTTCGGCCATCACACTTGAACTCTCCAAGCCGTTGCACATTTGCATGCAGCACTTTGTGTTTCCAGCACAAGATCATTTTACCATTCCTAAAAAATGTATCTAGTTTGGCTTATATCTTGCATGCATAGGGCCCCCGACCATCGATCTTACTAGTTGGATTAGTAATCAATTGTATTTAGCTCAGTAGAGATGGGAACAAAAACATGTCATCCACGGTTGTTGTGCCCTGACAAGAATCATCTATATGTGTTTGGCCTATGATTTGCGCATCGAACGTGCTATGACCATTGAAGAATTAAAAGCATTCAAGGGAACCACCAAAACGGCTAGAAAAGCTAGCAAAGGATGAGCAAGCAAGCACATGCGGATTTCTATCGCATGCTTGCAAGTTCCAAAGTCTCTGTCACCACAACCATCCCCTCAATAGTCTCCAACGGAACCCCCCCCACCTGTCCAGCCAATATGTATCTGCCTCTCATGAGCCATTATCACAGAAGGCACTACTAGTGCAGTAACTCCTCAAGCAGCCACCACTCCGGAAACTGCTACTACAGTAGGAGAAATTCCCACCACTATTGGTGTGGAAGCCTTTACTTTTCCCATACTGAACTTGGAGGCAAAACCCACTAACACCACCTTGGATTTCGACATGCACGATGCGTTCTCCAACGAGTTTCAATTTTCAAAAGGGCAGTTTTTCTCACAAGAATATGAACATCCCAACTATTCTACTACCCCCCGAACCAACCACAAGAACAGGTAGTCTCCAACTTAGATGAAGATAGGACAGTGACCGATGATGATGATGGTGATGAAGAAGCTAGTCACGATAGCCACGATTCTCAAGAGGATGTGCAGCATGAAGAACAAGAGAAGCAAACCGAAGCCCAAGGTGATACAAGTACTTATGAAGAAGACATGTTCAAAGCCGCCGCCTATACTTTGGAAATCCAAAAATTATATTGCAATATGCAAGTTGTATGGGCGCACAGACAATTATACGAGGAATAGAGTCAAGCAATTCTCGATCAAGAACTCGTTAGTGGAGGTTTTGAAGAATCGTTCATTCAGGGTTTCAAGGAATTAGTCAAATCAGTGGGAACTGCTGAAGCACTCCATTATTTAAAGAGGAAGCCCCTACCAAAGTTTGACCCTCGATGCATCCATTTAATGTCCAAGTCGGGCCAGTATATCCACGTACCCATCGAGGCACAATCCTTGCATCAGGCAAAAGAAGCTCAACTAATCCCTAAAACCACGATAGAAACCCAACAAGAAGAAGGGACCATTGTCAACAACATCCACAATCACCATCGAAATCCCCACCACACCACCTGCTCCTCTTTCACCTCCCCACATCCAGTTTCGTCTGTACACCCCACCTCACCACCTCGATCGTCCATGCTTATAGCAAGTACTATTGCAGAAGCCCTTGCTGCCTCAACACCTCATACTCTTCCTGCAACCATTCCATCTAACCTTCCCCCTATAGCTGCAACCATTCCAACCAATCCATTCCTGACTCCATCCTTTCCTTCATTTCCCATCCCTCCAAGGCCTACCTGTTGGAGCAAGACAATCAACAAATTGTGATTATACAAAGGGTAGAAGTAAAGACATGAAGAGAAGATTGAAGATCAATAGGAAAGAATCAGATAGTAAAGTTCTTTAATCAAATGTACATTAATTCTTTAAGATACTTCAATATACTTGAAGTAGTTACGAGTTAGGACTTGTATATATATATATATATATATAAGTACATGCTTGTAGTGATAGAAGAGAGATAGAGAAGAGAGTTGAGATGAGTTAGTTGATGTACATTGTACAGATCATCCAGCAGATGTATGAAGAAAACAGATAAGTGAAAATTTCAGATATGGCGCGTCGAACTTCTCTCCCATTCTCCTTCTGTGCTTAATCTTTTGAGAAATCCTTTTGCACGTATCTAAGTCCATAGCTAATCTATCTATGACTAGAATTTGAGAGGTTAATTGTAATCAGGTTGAGAGAATTCAGTTTAGGAACATTCATATGTGAAGATGTTCTGAGAGTCGTCAAAACTGGCGCAAATTTCATGTTCAGAGAATTGAACATTTCTCAGTGAAAAAGATCTTGATCAAACGGGATTTACTTTGGGAGAACCAGTGTTAAGAAATTACAGGTGTTAAGGTCGCCATTGCAAAGAAGCTGTTTCAGACATAGGTAAAGTGTTTCACACATTTCTCACAGTATACTCAATCATTTTGAGAAATTTAACTTGGAGAAGTTGCGCAACCTTAAGGCAAAGCATTGTGCAAAGTTTTATTAAAAACTTTACAGGATTGATTAGTCAATCAGTAATTAATCTGTGGCAGACTTTCCAGGAAATTTCAGTTTTCAACAGTTAGTCAAAATTCTGATAATTTGGTGATTGTTTTCTAAAATTAAGTGGAGTCTGAAGTTGTTCTTGATATAGAGGAGTTCTAAGTTCAAGTACAACTTGTTCTTTTGGAGATTAACACTCTCCATCACTACCTTCCCCTTTCCACCTCCAATGACCTTCTCACCAATCTCACCTCCCCACCCAACTATAATCCCTTTATCCTCCCCTCTCCACCAAGCAATCCACAAAACTCAATCTATAATTTATTCCTCCACTTTTGTAAATTCCTAGTTCACACCCACTCACGCACCCACTATCATACCACTCTTCACCATCACTACACTCGACACCACATCTAGTGATATGGACATTTCACCACCAACTGAACCACCACTCACCTCATCTATTTCACCACCATATTTAGGCATACCACACTTTTCCATGGTCACCACTACATCCACCTTCCCATCCCCTTTCCCCTTCCCACTGCATCAACACCCACACCCACAGCATCGTCACTCATTGCACCATTGCTACTGTCACCCACGATCAACACTGCTTTCCAACAAATGTTTTCTTGCATGACACAAGTTAGAGAGGGTTGAACTCTTTAACCATGACAAATGCTTCCCTCAATGTGCGACATCAAGAGCTATGAGAAACCTACCACTCCCTCGAGCTAGCAAGCAAATAGAAGACTAAGCAAGCACTTATGGATGTTGAAAATCTTTTACAGGCTCAAACAATAAGAAATACCACCCTCACTAGAAATATGGGACTGTTAAGACGCCACCTCCCGACTGCTAAGGTAGAGAATCAACGACTACAAGAACAGAATTGAGAGAATCTAGAAGCAGCTTTGGATAAACCATAGGAACCCCTCAATCCCAGCCAATTTAAAGCAATACCCTCTAAATCCATGGAAATATTGCTAGAAGATCATGCACGCCTACTAGAGGACTATGATAAGATCAATGAGGAATATAAAAAACTTATGAATGATCATAAACTTCTACTGTTACAAACACTTGCTTGACAACCACAACTAGTTCTTGAAGTCACCCCCCAGAGCTTCTCGAGGAACTCAATATTCTACGCGTGCAGGTACTTGTGCTTCAAGCACAGATTGCAGCTCACTCTGAGCCTCCCATGCTAGATTCCCCACCAGAAATTCCAGCTGAAGAAGAAACTGTTTCTATCCTGGTGGAGGAAACATATGAAGAGGCCTATGAACCACAACCAATACCAGGTGGACGTGTCACGACACAAGGCCAAGACACTTTTGAACTTCCTACACCTGCATGGCTTAATTCAGTGGAAGAATTTGGTAAAACCCACTCTGTACGTGTCAAAGCATAGTTACATGCCATGGCCATGATCGAGGAACGAATATTACAATCACCTTATTTCGCTCACTTGGCCCCTCGAAGATACATCTCCAGCCACAAGCTTCAATATAAACCATACTTCATGTTGATGGCAGAATATCACTTGGCAATTGAAAAAGAGACGGGAAAGAAACCAACCCATGCAACTCAGTTCGAACCCGACAACCTACCACCAAAAGTGTAGCAAGGTAAAATTTTTCAACCAAATTGGTGCCAAGAGTTGCTACAAGAATATCCAAAGATGTTGCATACATGGGTCAAGGCACCATTGCATATGAAGTACAGCCCATGTTGGGGACCTATCCCATGATGCCGCTCTTGGAAGGCATTCGCCATTAAAGTTCAAAATAATGAGCAATGCTAGGATTGACTTAATTATCCATACTTCACTCCACCCCGTGGACCCCCTATAGTTGGATATATGATGGCTACGATTCACCACTAGCTCCTCCGATTACACCGCATGGACGACATTGTAGCACACATGACAATCAAGATATTTAATATGATGCACACAGTTCTTAAGATGTTTCGCCACATAAAAGCACCCCATGTCAACACCCCGGGCTTTGAGCATGGCAACCAAGACTTGGCATACGATGTGAGTACTACGCCATTGCTACGACTTTGTTATGCTTGGCATTGCCATATAAAGTACTTACCTGCATGTTATAAGATGGCCTTTGAAGAGATGTTCATGATAGGCTTCTGGGAGTACCACTCTGAAGTTTTTATCAGTAGGCATACTCATCTACTCCAATTATTTGCTTGCGAACAACTTGTGTATCCCACACACTACAGACTTCCACCTCCCAATGAACCTCAAGCCATAGATTGGGAAAAACTAGAAATTGATCTCGCACGAGGCATTCACATCGCGGAGCACACCTTTGCACAAGACCTTTTGCAAAATTATATCATGCAAACCCCCCAACAAGGATCTATCGGGGACAATAGACACGAGAGGGAGGAGGGTGTTGGCAGTAGCCAAAGGCACAGACGCAACGAAAGCATGTGAAGGCGGACTACAAAGAGTCATGGGGAGCCAGGCAATCATTTTTCCCAAAGAAACACACTTGATATTACTTTCTCAAAACACCAAACTTTGATTTTCATCACTTTTGTATCGTATGTATCATAGAAACACCCACTTTTTTATTTATTAGCTCCATTTTGTGCAAGCCGAGGAGTCCTCAAGGTTGAGGAGCTTAAGTAGAACAAGCATACCAATTTTGGCTATTTTTAGATCTCAGTTAGACCTCCAAATAGTGCCTAGAACCTATTTTTAAACTATGTCAGACACTAGATGTGAAACCGATCAAAACTAGTCAAAAAACTATAAATAGAGCTATAGAGCTCATTTTTTAGGTTAGATAGTGTTAGCTTGTATGAGTTGAGAAGAGCTTAGAGCTATTTTGAGTTGTAAGAGTGTTATTGAGCAATAGAGTTTACTTTCAATCTTCCATTGTGTTTTGCTTGTCTCTTTCTTGTGTGTGTGTGTATGTGTGTGCACATCTCCATGCTTCTCACCTTCACTCTCACTACATCTCGCATTCACGATCTCCATATCACTCCTATCTCTTCCATGGATTGACATTAAGGAGGTGGAGCTTCTTAACGTGGTGCTTACCATCGTGCTAGAGCAATAGTGGGTATACAAGATGAAACGTAAGCTTGATGGAACGGTTGACAAGTTTAAGGCTAGGCTTGTTGCAAAGGGTTATGCTCAAAAAAGAGGCATTGATTTTGATGAGACCTTTGCTCCTACATGCCTAATGACTACTGTTCGTAGCATTTGTGCACTTGCAGCTCATCATGGTTAGAATGTATATCAGTTGGACATTAAAATTGCATTTTTGAATGGTGATTTGCATGAAGAAGTGTATGTTTTTTAGCCCCGTGGCTTTGTGCAGAAAGGGCATGAGAACAAAGTGTGTAGGTTGAAGAAGGCATTATATGGTTTGAAGCAAGCACCATGTGCTTGGTATGAAAAGATACATGCCTACCTCTTAGCACATGGTTTTGAGAATAGACCAACTGATAGAACCTTATAGGTTAAGCATGCAAGTCATGTGCTTCTGATCATTTTTGTTTATGTTGACTCACTGGTCCTCATGAGAAGCATATTGCTGATTTTAAGGCTGATTTGCATTCCTCATTTGAGATGTTGTCAATTTTAGGGAATTCGCATCATTGTTGGGCATTCAATTTATGCAAGTTGATGGTGGAATAGCATTCTGTCAAACCAAATATATTGACACATTATTGCAGTGTTTTGGCCTTGAAGACTGCAAACCTATTGCCACTCCTATGGAGACACGTTTACAATTGACTCTTCATGATGTTGGAGATGCATTTGATGTTATTCTCTATCACCAAGTTGTTGGATGCTTGATTTATGTATGCATTACTCAGCTAGATATTTAGTTTGTTGTCTCAAAGATGAGTAGGTTTATGCATTGCCCAGGTGTCAAGCATTGGACTGCAGTTAAGCACATCATTTGCTACTTGAGTGGTACCTGACTACTTGGATTGTTTTATCCCAAGGGTGGATCACTATTTGGTAGCTCATGGATATCTTGGTTGAGCAAGAAGTAACCTACTATGGCCACTTCTAGTTGTGAGGCTAAGTATAGGGCAACTTTCACAATGACTGTTGAGTGTGTGTGCTTGAGATGCCTTATGGTTGATTTGGGTGTTGGTCACTCTTTTGCCACCACCATCTTCACTGATAGTCAAAGCACATTGGTAGTTGCAAGGAACCCTATGTTCCATGCTCGCACTAATCACATTGAGGTGCACTATCATTACGTCAGGGAGAGTTTCTCTGCTAGATAGATGAGCTTGGCATATGTGCCCATGCAGGAGAACATTGTAGAACTTTTCACGAAGGCTCTACCTAGGGAGAAGTTTGAAGCTTTCCGCAAAGCTTTGAGCTTACTTCCTTTTTTGGATTGATTCCACATAGCTTGGTAGTTTCGTATACATGAGTGTCAACTCCTTGTTCACTACATCACTTCCAGGGGGTACTTGATATATTTAGTTCGTGATGTGTGTGAACACACTAGGACCACCGCGGTACTTTTTTCCCTCTTTATGAGCCCTAATGGGTCACGTATCTTTGTACATTCTAGTGCTAATACATTCAGTATTGTGTGTTGTGCTCCAAGATTCTTCTTCTTCTTCTTCCTTGTGTTGTTCACATGCTTTCGCAGACCTCAAACTCCAATAGAATTTGATTTGGAAAACTTGAAGTTTGGTTGGCCCAGACATCTAACTTGGATGTTTGTATGGTTTACTCCCAACCAACGGTTATTTGATTTTTTTCACCAGACTGGAGGATGACTTTGTCCTAATGTGCTTGAAACTCCTATGTAAACTGTAGGAGAAAGTTTTCCATTTACATTGGGATAACCATACTATAACTTCACCAAATCAAATCCAAAATGAAAATTGTCAAATGCAAGACACTTTTCTCAAAAGACTATAGCTAAAAGTTCTTTGGAATTTTCAATCTAATGAGCAATTCCTAACTTCTCTTTTCTAGAGTGTACTAGATCCTAGAAAGTCATTATAGTTATTGTAGCTCAAGCATAAGCACCACCTACTTTACTTGTCAATCCGCGGAGACGTGAGGACCGGTATGAAGACCACGAGCAAGTGAAGGCACAACTGTGTGAGTGAAAGCACACAAACATGCACACACATACACACATGCGCACAAGGCAAGATGAAAGAGAGGAACAATGGAAAGCTTCGATTGCAAAAGAGTTCTCTTACAAAAGCTCTATTCTCTAACAAGCTAACCTCAAAAATGAGCTCTCTAGCTCTTTTTATAGTTTTTTGAGTAGTTTTGGCCCTGTCTAGACCTAGTGTCCAACCTAGTTAAAAATTAGGTTCCAGGGCTTATTTGAGGTCTCAAACAAAGTCTAAAAATTATGAAAATTGGTAGGATGATACTTCTAAAACTCCTCAAGCTCCAAGACTCCTCAGCTTGAACAAAATGGAGTTACAAAAATAGAAAACGATATTTACAATGGATTAGTGATGAAAATCACTGTTTTTGTAGGGGATTCTTATGAAAAGTTGACATGTACTTCTTCGAGCTCCCTACTTGCTCCTTCTTCTTGTGTGTCCACCTCTTTGATGTGCTCTTGTGCTTTGTCCTTGACCTTCAGCTTCAACACTCCCCCCCCTCTCGAGTCAGTCGTCCCTGACAGACCCTTGTTATAATGGTTGTTCTAGGTAGTGCTTTGAGAGGCAGTGTCCATTCGCTAGGAACCAGATCCGTCTATCTTCCAAATGTGGGAGGGTTGGTTGTCTGGTACAGCTTCTAATTGTGATCAGGTTGAGAGAATTGAGTGTAAGAACATTTACATGTGTAAATGGAAAGAAGAGAAGTTGCAGGAGGCGCAAAATTTGATGCTAATGTTTTGGTCAGTTCTCCTTCCACAGTATGAAGTTTTGAGCAAGCAAGCACTCATTCTTTAAGTTGGAAGGTAAGCTACCTATGGCTAAAAGCATTTGCATAGACGGGTTCTATATTATGAGAACCAAATGTTAGAAGTTACAGGTGTCTGAATCGACTTCTTAGAAGAACAATTTTAGACACAGGTGACTTGTTGAGATCATTTCTCAAGGTGTACTGAGTCTTTTGAAATGATTTAACTTGCAGGAGGTGTGAAAACTATAGGCGACACCTTGTGCAAAGTTTTATAAAAAAACTTTACACATTTGATAAGTCAATGAGAGAATTATGTGCAGCAGACTTTTTGTGTAGACATCTTCTTCACAGTTTGTTCAAAATTTTGATAATTGATCATTGATCCTCTAAATTGGTGAAGGTTTTGAGTTACTCTTGATATAGAGGTGATCTAATTTCAAGAGTAGCTTGTTCTTTTGGAGATTAACACTCTCCATCAGTGGTATCAGAGCAAGAAGTATCAAAATTGAAGAAAGGAGGACCCCGACTGCTGCAGTCATAAAGAATTCAACAATTGAAGATTCAAAAGGTGAAAGCTTGAGAGCAAAGCTTGAGAAGGAGGCCAGAAGATATCAAGGAAGACAAAAGGAACTTCATTCGAAGTAAAGGTAACCTTATTCCTCATAAAGCTTGAAGGATTCAATACACAGGTGAAGAAAGGATGGGAGATTCTCTTCAGATAGAGAAACTGGATAGAGACAACTATCCAGCATGGTCAATGAGGATGGAAGCTCATCTTATGAGCAAAGATTTGATAGGTTATATTACAAGTGAAGAAGAAAAGCCTCAGTCCAGAGATCCTAGTGTTCCAACTAGGGAAGAATTGTCAGATTTGAAGATTTGGATGAAGAGAGATGCTCAAGCCAGGAGCATTATCTACATGGCAGTCAATGACTACTTGCTACCTCAAATTAGAGGTCTTGAAGCTGCAAATGATATATGGAATGCTTTGGAGGAGCATTTCCAAAACACCACAAAGTCAAGGAAGGCATCATTGTGGGCAGAATTTACCACATTCAAGAAGAAGGCCTCTCAATCCATCTCAGATTATGTAACAAGGATGAAGGACATTGCAGATGCATTAGGAGCAGTTGATGAAGATATTGAGGAGGATAAATTGGTAAGTCAAATCCTTATAGGTTTGAGAGGTTATGACAAATGGAAGCCATTCATTTTGTCTATTGAATTATCACTAGATCATTTTACTCCTGACCTAAATCAGTTGCTAGGACACATGCTAACCTTTGAGCAGGATGTCAAAGGTGAAAGTGATAAAAGTGCAGGTCAAGCCATGTATTCAAAGGATAAGAAGAAGAATAGCAGAGGGACGCAACAAACAAATGAAGATGAAGGTACAACTAGCCAAGCTAACTTCCTAAGAGGAAGAGGAGGTGGCAAAGGTAGAGGAAGAGGCAGGAGTATTAAAGATGGAGTCAAAGCTTGCTGGATTTGTGGTAAGACAAATCATTTAGCTAATGATTGTTGGCATAATACTCAGAGTAATGGCGGATATAATCAGAATTTTAATTCAAGAGGAAGAGGTGGCAGAAATCAAAGAGGTAATTTTAGAGGTAGAGGTAGTAGATGTTCCTTTGGAAGAAATGCAGGTAGAGGATTCCAAAGTCAACAATACAACAATACCTACTACAATTATGCTTCAGATCAGAAGGAGGATTCAACATTGATAATGAATGCAACTTGTGAAAGGCAAAGTGAAGACCAAAGAGTCTTCTACATTGACTCCGGGTGTAGCAATCATCTGAGTGGCAACATAGCATTGATGACTGATTTGGAGAATAAGGTAACTAATCATGTAGTTCAAACAAGTGATAAGCACAAAGTGTAGGACAAATTGTTGAAAAAGGTTATGAAGTTAGGTTCACTAATGAAGGAGTGTTTGTGGAATACCCTAGCAATGGGTATAAACAAATTGTTTCAGGGAAGAAAGAAGGAAGATTGTTCACATTGAAGATTCAAGGTAATGTTGGTCATGCCTTGTTCACTTATGGAGGACATAAGATCTCTGAGTTAGATCTTTGGCACAAAAGGCTTGGACATTTCAATGAAAGAGGTATCAAAGATATGGTTAATAATGGTTCAGTGCTTGGATTGCCTAATGTTGCAGGTCAACATATGACATACAGATGTGAGGCATGTCAATTAGGTAAGGCCCATAAGAAATATTATTCCAAGCATGGTTTTATGTATTCAGAGAAGCTTGAATTGGTACACACAGATGTGTGGGGACCATCAAAGGATTTCCGTATCAATGGTTCAAGGTATTATGTGATTTATGTTGATGATGCTACCAGATGGATCACTATCTATGTGATCAAAGATAAGTCAGAGGTATTCAATACATTCAAACATTATCATGTGTATGCAAATAGAATTACAGGTCAAAAATTGAAGAGACTAAGTTCAAAATGAGGGGGAGAGTATTACTCTAATGAGTTCAGTGATTATTTGTGGAATGCAAGTATAAAAAGAGAAGTTACTTGTAGGTACTCTCCTCAACAAAATGGTGTAGCAGAAAGGAGGAATGGAACTCTTGTTGAGTTTGTAAGATCCATGATGAAGGAGAAAAATTGCCCAAATTATTTGTGGGTTGAGGTTGTAAACATAGCTACTTATTTGGTCAATAGATTACCATGTAAAGTTTTGCAGGGTATGACACCATATGAGGCATGGTGGGGTAAGAGACCTACTCTAGATCATTGCAAAGTATTTGGTTGTTTGGCATATGCATATGTTCCATCTCAATCAAGGCACAAATTGGAACCTAAAGCTGAAGAGTATGTATTCATTGGATATGATGATAAGCAGATGGGATATAGGTTGTGGAGTCCATCCACAACACAATTTCTTGTGTCTAAGGATGTTACATTTGATTAGCAAGGTACTTGGTATGCAGGTACAATTAATATTTATGCATGAGATGAAGAAATTGTGAATCAAAAGAAAGGTAAATCAAAGGTTCAGATATTTGATGAAGAGGAGAACAATTAAGTACAGGTTGAAGTTGAAGAAGTGCCAAGGTTTGATCCAAAATGTGATGAACCAGAAACTTCAAGAAGTGGAGAACTCAGAAGGTCATTAAGACACAAATGGCAACCTACAAGGTATAGCTATGACACTTCTTTTTTGGCTACAAAAGATTATGCTTATATGATAAAGGTAGATGAAGACCCTACTACATATGAAGAGGCAAAAGTTAAGGAAAATTGGGAGAAAGCTATGCAGGAAGAGTATGATGCATTGATGGAGAATCGGACATGGGATTTGGTTCCTAAACCAAATAGTTAGAAGATTATTGGATGCAAATGGGTCTACAAGACAAAGAGATTTGCAGATGGAAGTGTGTCTAGGTATAAAGCTAGAATTGTTGTGAAAGGGTTTGCTCAAACTTATGGTATAGATTATGATGAGACCTATAGTCCTGTGGCAAAGATGACAACCACGAGGACACGCATAGCTATTGCTGCATGTAAAGGTTGGAAGTTATCTCAACTAGATGTGAAGAATGCTTTTTTAAATGGCTATATTTCAGATGATGTTTTCATGGAGCAACCACAAGGATTCAGAGATGAAAGGTATCCAGATCATGTATGTAAGCTCAAGAGAGCTTTGTATGGCTTGAAGCAGGCTCCAAGGGTATGGAATTATAGACTTGTGAAGTTCTTGAAAGAACTTGGATTCCAAGTATCTAAAGCAGATAGTAGCTTGCTTGTTAAAGCAAGTGATGATGGGTCCATTTACATGTGCATATATGTTGATGATATAATTCTTACAGGTACAGATGAGAAAGGCATTCAAAGCCTAAAGAAGCAAATGGAGAAAGAATTCAAGATCAGCGACTTGGGAGATTTGTCATATTTCTTAGGCATGGATATCTCATACACTCAACATGGAGTGTATGTAACTCAAGAAAGGTATTTGAAAAACTTGTTGATCAAGTTTAAGATGAATGATTGCACGGTAGCACCTACTCCAATGGAGGTGAATCACAAATTGAGCAGATATGGAGGAGAAGAGTTCAAGGATATGAAGCTATATCAAAGTTTGGTTAGTAGTCTGATCTATGCTACATTAACTAGACCTGACTTGTCATATGCAGTTGGAGTATTGTCTCAATTCATGCAATGTCCTAGGAAAGAACATTGGATTGCAGGACAAAGAGAGTTGAGGTACATTAAGGGTACACTCAAAGAAGGTTTTTATTATGGTTTTACATCAGATACAAACATCAAGATATATCGTGATACAGATTGGGCAGGTAATCCTGATGATAGGAGATCAACTTATGGATACTTTTGTTATGTGGGAGATAAGTTAATTTCTTGGTGTTCAAAGAAGCAACACACAGTTGCTTTATCATCCACAGAGGCTGAGTACAAAGGTATGGTGAAAGTTGCAAAGGAAGTGATATGGCTTAAGACTCTTATGAAGAGTTTTGATATCACTCAGAGTACACCCACTATTCATGAGTTCATTGTATTTAGTTGGTAATCTTGTTTTTCATGCCAGGACTAAACATATTGAGATTCAGTATCATTTCCTAAGAGAGAAGGTGATCGATAAAGAGATTGAAGTCATACATACTTCAACAAAAGATCAGATAGCTGATATGCTAACCAAAAGCTTGGATGGACCAAAGCTACAGAGATTCAAAGACATGGCAGGTATAAAGAAGATAAAGAAAACCTCAATTGATGATTGAGGGGGAGCTGTTGGTGCAGGGCAATCAACAATTGAGTTTTTGATGATGGGTTGAAGTCAAGGACTGAAGAAAAGATCAAGTTATGAAGCATGAAGGAAGTGCATATTCAGAAGATGAAGATGTGTACACAGATGTACATTAATTTAGAGTTAGCTCACTTATACTTTTGATTAGTTATGATCTTGTAAATATTTGACTATATATACAAGGGAGAATGTCAGGGAAAATATGAGAGATTGTGTAAGAACAAGATTTGAGGAGAATTAGATGTCACTAGATACTTTAGAAGTGAGTAGAATCTCTCTCATCGCTTAGATGTAAAAATTTTCCGGGAATGAAGAAATATTGTGCCCGATCTTTCTGAGTATTCTCCTCTCTCTTTTTTTTTTCTGTAGAGGAACAATGTCACAAAACAAGAAGACAGATGTTAGTATCAGAAAAAATAGTTGACATATGTCAATGTGCTCTTGTGCATGGGACTCTCAAATGTGTCTATGCACGGCCATGTAATGTGGCCCTATATTAATGCATACTTTGGAAATGCATGACTTGAATGGTGCAAAAGACTGGGTTGTGCAAGGAGCACATGGTTGTGGCTCGTCGAGGCTTTCGATGTTATTTGCGGATGTTGATGCCATCTATCATGGAGGTATCCATTAGATCTCGAGATGACAACTGATCCTTCCTCCTTATGGGGATCCATTTGAGAACGATCTGTGACTGTGTAGCAAGCACCTTTGGCCTATTCATCCTTGGCTGGTTTCTTGACTATTGTGTCCCTTGTGGTTGGTGCTTTGGTTTTGTAGGGGCCGCTGATGCTTTTGGCTTCCAAACCCATACCTTTGTGGCTGGTCGCCTAACTCGCGTTGGAGAGGTTAGTTTTTCTACTTTTGTTCTTGGTGTTTGGTTCTGACCTTTGCCTCGCCTTGGCTTCTTTGTTGAGACTTTTCGTGTATGGGAGAGCATAGGTTGTTGTGGACATAAGAGCTTCCTGGGTACCCACATGTGTAATCACCCTTGTTGAGCTGCAACTAATTTCTTAGGCACCTAAATTTGTTGTATACTTTGTGGTTGAGCTTGTCCGAGCTTCTTCCTTCGTCTTCTGGCCTATTGGGCTTGCATGGATGGGGTTTGTGGGGGCAAGGCTCGTGGTTGCTCTCCTTTGCGTACCCACATCTGCCTCATGCCCGGAACTGCTTTCTTGTTGAATGGTGTCTTTCTATTTGCTATAGCAGTTGTCTTGAATTGTTGTGCGTGTTTCTTAGGTTGAACTACTATGGATGTTTTACTCTTTGAAAAATAAGGATGGTTTGCTTGCCTTTGCGACTGTCCTTCCATGATTGAGTCCTTCTGGATAATAGAGCTTTTGACACATACAGCATCTTGCTCATGAAGATTAGTCTTAGAGGAACTAAGAGAGTGTGTGGTGCCATGGTCTGTGAGCATGCAGTCTTCTAATTCTAATGTAATGCATTGTTCATGTACCCAAACTTGAAGAAGTTGACTTCTGAGGTTCAGGTTGACTGCATGGTCATAAATCCAATCTTGACCCAAGACAAGTGGTTCTGTAAGGTCCTCATCTTGACACACTAGCATTTTGACTTTCATTGGAACATCTTGAAGGTAGATGGGAAATTCCACCTCGCCCAAACAAGGAGTTTCCACACCTCCCAATCCTATGAGATAAGCTTCTATGGGAGTGATGTTCAACTGCAAGTCTTGGCAGTAGGAAAGTCTAACTGCACTAGTTGTTGCACCTGAGTCAATCAATGCTTTCACAGTTCTTGCACTCTTTCCTTGCCCTATCTCTATGGTCACAAAGGGACATCGGTCAATGCTTTGAGAAGTAATTATGCCTGATTTCCGGCACATATCCATGTGATATTTTGGGGCTTTTGAGTTGACATCTAGTCCTAATTGCCTTAACTTATTTTGCCTAAGACGCTCTCTGGCTTTTGCTTGTGCTTCTTCTCTGACCCTCAACTCTTCGTCTTTCCGCTTCTTAGCAGTATTGAGTCTCGTTAGCATATCCTCTGTAAGAGGTTCTTGATATAACTTGACTCTACATCCACTAATATAGTTGGGCAAGATATCACCTTCTAAAGTAGCCAATTGAACTGCACCGCTAGTGGAAATTCTATTAATGATCATGGGTCCATATCCTCGTTTTTCCAACTTACGGGCATGTTGTTTTAGTGTGTAAACCAACACTAGATCTCCCTCTTTCAGTCCCTTATCCTTGATGTGTGCATCAAAGTATGCCCTTTGTCTTTTCTGTGCAGCATAGATGCCTGTTGCCGCTCGTAGCCTCGTCTCACCTAAGCGTTCTAGATCAAAGATCCTGGAGGACAACTCATGTTCATTCCACTCATTCTCTTGTGCTACCTTTAATGTAGGGATTAAGAAGTCCAATGGTAGCAATGCATTCTGTCCAAAGACCATCTGAAATGGGGTCGCATTGAGTACCATTTTTTAGGCAACTTGGTAAGCCCAAACAGCATGATGAAGCTGTTTGTCCCAATCAGATCATTTATTATTTAGCAATTTAGTCAAGACACTACATAGGATCTTATTTGTGCTCTCAGCCTGCTCGTTAGCTTGGGGATGATAGGGGGCAGACTTCTTATGTATCACCAAGAATTCTTGGAGAAGATTTTCAATGACTTCATTTAAGAAGTGTGTGCCTCTATCACTTACTAACTATATTGGTAGTCCATATCTAGTGAACACATTCTCAAATAAGAACTTAGCCGTCGTCTGAGCATCATTCTTTGTGGTGGCTTTTACTTCTACCCACTTTGTAAGGTAATCTGTGGCTACAATAGTGTACTCTGCATGGGAGTTTCTAGATGCGGGGTTAATAGGGCCTACAAAGTCTATACCCCACTTTGAAAATGCACGTCCTCCCATCATTGGTCTCAAAGGCATCTCATCTTTTCTAACTGGATATTGTGCATGTTGGCATGTGTCGCATTTCTTCACATAGGTATGTGCATCCATATGAAGAGTTGGCCACCAAAGTCTTGAGAAAAGAATGGTCTTGATTACTCGGTCAGGACCAAAATGTCCACCTGCAACACTACTGTGTATAGTTTCTAAGACTTTCAAATAGTCTGATTCATGAACGCATAGTCTTAGGTAACCATCTTTGCCTCTTCGGTATAGGTTGTCGCCTACTAAGGCATAGTCCTGAGCCTCTTGCTCCATACTTCTTCTTCGTGCTAGGCTAGCCTCTTTGGGTAATGTCCCTGATCTCATGAATTCTACCAATGGAGCACTCCAATCTAGAACTAACGAAACGTGATAAAGAGTTGCATGCTCCACTGGGGGTTTTTCCTGGCACACTTGACAATTCTTTATCCACTCATGTACTTCTTTATCCATGCTAGGCCAATACACTCCTAAACATTTCAAATTCTACAATGTTTGTTGTTTTGAATAGTGATTTCCTAGCAATCCTTCATGGGCTTGTTGCAACCAACTGCTATGTTCGTCATCCTCAACACAACAAGCTAGTACACCTTCTGTATCTTGTTTGTACATGCTTCCTGCCAATATGTGATATTTTTGTGATTTTACAATTTCTTCTTATGATGTTTTAACATTCTTATTTGTGGGTCCGAAGGTTAGGACTGGTACCAACTTATTTGCCCATTTAGGAACAACTTCTAAATTGAACAAATAAGCATCAGGTAGTTCATCAGACACTCCTTGAGGTGACTCTCTTGAAGTAATGCGAGAAAGGTGATATGCCCGGAGGTGGGTTTTACCTTTCCTGACAACAACTTCAAAGTCATATTCCATTAGTAAGAGGAACCATCTTACTAAGCGTCCTGTATTGCAAGGTTTATTGACCAAATATAACAAAGCTTGATGATCAGTGAAAAAGGATTCAAGGAGTACTTTTATACATTTTCATTATTAGAAAGTTAAAGGCTACATCAAAATAGGTATCTAGAGGTTTTTCTAGAGAGTTTTGAGAGATCTCTTTCATGGAAAGAAAGCTCATCTAAGAAGACAAATGTGGAGAGCATCAGTTTTGTTTTCAGCCAATCTTGTAAGTTGGTTGGAAGGCTTTTATCTAGATACAAAATGTGATCTAGGTATCTAGAGAGGTAACTCTAGAAAGGTAATTCATCATTCAGACAAAAGGTTGGTGAATTCAGTCATAACAGCCACATTTGAAGCAAAGTTTTGATTCCGATATATGAGGAGATGGTAAAACATGATTCTATGTTCACTTCCATTTTTATACCATGTTTGTTTTGTCTCTTACTCTTAGCACTAAAGGAAGAGGAATAGTTCATTTGAAGAATTCAAGAGTGCTTGCTATTTCAAGATGAAGAAAACAAAAGGTATGGAAGAGAAGTTTGAAAATGTTGACATCATCGAGTCGAAGAAAGATGCAAAAGAAGAAAGTCCAATATTTCCAAAAAGAAAGTAAGACTATCTTTTTTCTCATATTTTCCATATACTTTTCATACTTTATCCTCTACACCCAAAGACAAGTGTACGAGAACATCTTGTGAAAAAGATAGTCTAAAGAAGAAGCAATTTCTTGTTTTGCATGATACTTGGTCATGATTTTGTAGATTTGAGAAAGAATTGCATTGAGAGAAAGAAAAGCAGTAGATTTTGAAGACAACTTGTATATTTTGACTCATATGTATGAGTTATATATAAGTTGAAGATTTTGAGCAGGCAGCTATATGTTCCCTCAAAGAATTCTTGAAGTGTCAATTCATAGCTACTTGGTACATGAAAAGTTGCAGAGAAGTATATTTCTTCTTTATCTAACTCTTGAGGTAAAAGAGTATTTGTCACAGATGTTGGAGACTTGGAGTGAGATTTTCTTGTTTGGAAAAGTTACCTCATATTCAGTATTTTCAAAAAACTTCATAAAATTTAGTTTTTTGATGTACCAGTGAGTTGGAGAATCTACTTTATATGTTTGTCTTGATTTTTGGATAGATGCTTGTATTTAGAGATAGACCAATGAGCAGAAAAATGCAAATTTCTCACAAACTGTAAATCCAATGACTATGAAATTTTGTGAGCATAAACTAAACCTAGAGAGCTATCAACCCATTTTAAAACTCTGAAAAAGGTTACGTACAGCTCGAGATATGAGCTTCTGAAGTTACTAATCTAAGTAAGTATAGTAGAGAACAAAACAGAGGAGTAGAAGATGAATGTTTAGATTCACATATGATTACAACCACATTGGCAATGAATATTTTCACAATGGTAGTAGAATGATAGAGCTATGGAGTAAGCTCTTCAATATCTACAAATGAGCATGAAGTGGGCACAAATCAAGCTCTCCTTTGGCGACTTGCTTCTTGCTCTTTTTATTGCTACTTTTGGAGGTAGTTTTGAATTTGAATTCAAATGATTTCACCTAAAAGTGATGCTAAGAATTAGGAAATATTCTCTCAGCTCATGGATTTGTGATTTTAGGTAGTTGGAGCCACGAATTTTCTTTCTACATCATGGATGACTTAAGCCATTCTTTCTTTTACAATTACAAGAGATAAAATGTACTCTTTTACAAGAGGTGTTCATATGTCTACACACATGACTAAAAATGAACATAAATAAAATTATATCAAGCATGCAAGCTTGGGTAAAATGCACCAACAGCTCGTCCTCAAGCCTAACATGCTTGACCTCCAAATAAGTCTTCAATTGTCCTTGATTTCTTGCAAGCAAATCATCAACTTGAATGTACTCAATTTTGTATCATCAAGAGCTTTAGTCAACATGTTTGCACATTGCATATCTGTAGAGACATAGGACAATTGAATATCCTTGCTTCTCCCTTACATAATAGTAGTGGACTTCAATCTGCTTGGTTCTAGCATGGTATATCGGATTAGCTGCAAGATGTAGTGAGCTTGTGTTGTCACCAAAAATATGAGGTGTTGAAGAATGAAGTCCAAGATCTGTATACAAAGATTTTAACCACATGATTTCTTGAGTTTCATTAGCCAAACCTCTATATTGAGCTTTAGTAGAAGATAATGCCACTGTTGGTTGCTTCTTGGATGACGAAGAAATGATTTTTGAACCTGCAAATGATGCATACCTAGATGTGCTTCTTCTATCATCTCTAGATCTGGCCCAATCCGCATCTGAGTAGGCCTTTAGGTCAATATCTGAAGTAAATGGATAAAACAAACCTTCATCCATGGTCCCCTTTAGATAGTTGAGGACTCTCTTGGCCAATTCCATATGTGGTCTTCTCGGCTTATGCATAAACTGACTCAATATGCTAACACTATAGCATATATCCACCCTTGTGAGTGTTGCATAGTTCAAACTTCCTATCAAGCTTTGATAGCTTGTGATGTCTTCAATTGGCTCTCCTTCATAAGCACTAAGCCTATGATTTTGCTCCATAGGTGTACCTGCACACTTGTGTTTTCCATCTTGAACTTGATGAGCATGTCATGCACATACTTCCTTTGTGTGATGTATATACTTGAACCTGTGTAGATTAACTCCAATCCAAGAAAATAAGTGAGTGATCCAAGGTCACTTATTTTGAAGTCCTCCTTCATTTGACTCTTTACCTCTTTGATTCCTTCAAGATCATTCCCTGTGATAATGATATCATCAACACACACACATAGATAGATCACTTCAAATCCATTCCTCTTTATGAACAAAGAGGTATCCACCTTGATAGCTTTGAATCCTTGGTCCTGCAAATAAGTCACCAATCTGAAATTCCAAGCTCTTGGAGCTTGCTTCAATCCATACAAAGCTTTCTTTAATTTGCATACATAGTTAGGATGATGTGCATCCTTATATCTAGGAGGTTGTGCCATATACACTTCCTCATAAATCCATCCATTTAAGAAGACATTCTTTACATCAAGTTGATAAAGCTTCCAATTTCTAGATGTAGCAAGACTAATGAGAACCCTAATTGTAGGCATTTTTGCAACAGGAGAGAAAGTCTCCTCATAATCAATACCATGGGTTTGAGCAAACCCTTTAGCAACTAACCTTGCTTTATGTCTATTTATACTTCCATCTGGATTCCTCTTGATTTTGTATATCCATCAAGATCCAATTACCTTCATAGATGGCTTGTTAAGTACAAGCTCCCAAGTGTCAATCTCCTTCAAGGCTTCCATTTCTTCATCCATTGCATCTCTCCAAGCTTTCTTGCTTTGTGCTTCTTCAAATGTGGTAGGTTCTTCATTGGTTGAATCCTTTGCAATGTAGATTGACCGCTTGGTGACCAAAGAAGTATCATAATCATACCTCTCTAGTTTCTTCTTCTCCCTTGAAGACCTTCTAAGTGGTTGATGTGAGCTCTCGGGTCCATATGTAGCATCTTGCATCTTTGCTTTACCTTTGCTCTTCCATAGCTTTAGTCCTTCCAAGTCTTCTAGGTCAATCTCCGAATCACTTTCTTCAATTTGCTTTGGCTCCTTTGGTTGAAGTGATGGAGAATCTTCATCCAAGTCATAAGACAGTACGATGTATATCCTTTTTGGTTTTGGTAATAACCAATAAATATGCACTTTTCTACCTTGGGATCCAACTTCCCTCTTACTTGAGAAGGAATGTGAGCATAGGCTAAGCATCCAAAGATTTTACAATGCTCCAGACTAGGTCTTCTTCCATTCCACACTTCATATGGGGTGGTTCCATCTAATGACTTAGATGGAAGTCTATTTATGAGATATGTGGTTGTAGACACAACCTCTACCCATAGGTAGTTTGTCAATCCCTTTTCATTGAGCATGGACCTTGTAGCTTCAACAATATCTCTGTTTCTCCTGTCTGCTACACCATTGAGTTCGGGTGTATACCTTGTAGTGACTTCCATTTTAATGCCTCTTTCATGCAAGTAGGCATCGAATTCAGAAGAGAAGTATTCCCCTCCACCATCTGATCTGAGTCTTTTCAAAGTCCTACCTGTTCGCTTTTCAACAAGAGCAACATACTTCTTAAAGTAATTAAAAACTTCATCCTTGTGCTTCATGAAAAATAGAATGGTCCACCTGCTACAATAATCTATGAAAGGCACATAATATCTTGAGCATGATATAGATGGATCCTTACTAGGACCCCACACATCCATGTGCACTAGTTCCAAAGGATTTTGATACACATATCCCTTCTTATTGAAAGGTTGTCTATGAGCCTTGCCGAATTGACAAGCTTCACACTTATAAATCATGTGTTGCCTTGTGATATTAGGCAAACCAAGTACACTTTGGTCCCTGCAAATTTGTTTGAGTGTCCTCTCATTAATGTGAGCAAGCCTTTTGTGCCATACGTCCAACTCTGTGAGAGTTTGAGATCCATAGCTAAATAAGGCTATGTTCTTTGTATCTTCCACTTCAAAAGTGAAAAGCCTTCTTGTCTTTTCTCCTTTGGCAATCCTTATAAAGCCTTGCCTTGGCTCTTCAACATATGCTCCAAATCGGTTGAATCTAACCTGCAATCCTTTTTCAACAATCTACCCAACACTTATTAAATTTTTGGTGTTGTAGGGACATATAAGACTTTGCTTAAGAGGTTCATATTCCCATATGATGTCTTCACATTACCTATCTTCTCCACCGAGTGATTTGTATCATCTCCTGTTTGCACTTTTTCATGTTTGTTATGAGGATCTTCCAAATCATAAAGTAAAGCCACATTTCGTGCTACATGATTTGAGCATCCCGAATCAATGTAAAAGATGTGATCATCATCCTTACCCTTCTTCACTGATAGATTCATAATCAATAATTAATCTTCTTGAATTTGGTCCTCTTCATAGTTATTATAATCTCTTCTTCCTCTATGGCCACTTTGATAGTTGTTGTTGTTGTTGTAATTGTTGTTGTAGTTGTTGTTGTAACCTCCATTGTATCTGCCCCTATTTGATCCATAGCCACCTCTATTGAATCCTCTTCCTCTTGAGTTCCTCGGGTTCCTTAAGCATTCTTCAGTAGTGTGATTAGATAAGCCACATGTATTGCAAGGTTGAGATGATTGGAATATCCCCCTGCCTTGCTTTCCACCTCTACCTCTTCCTCTAGCTCTTCCTCTATCTGCAAAGTTTGCTTGGAAAGAGCTACATTCATCTTCATTCTTCTTATTCTTTGAATTGTCCTTGACCTTAGCTTTATCAGAATATAAGGCAGAAGTTTGATTACCTCATGAGGACTCACCATCTTTGCTAATCTTTGCTTCATACGTGAAGAGTTGGCCCATGAGTGTGTTGAGGTCGGGTACATGCATATCCATGTACAAATCCATGGCTGTTGTGAAGGACTCCCACTTTTCTGCTTTGATTCCATTCATGATTTGTCTAATGATTTGTTCCTCTTCAATTACCTCTCCAATGCTTCCAAGTTGATTTGAAATCTCCTTCATCTTTGACATAATCAATCACACTTTGCTTGGGGCTTTTCTAACTCCATCCACAATTGGTTCTTCCTTGCTCAGGTGTTGGAGGAGAAGTAAGAAGCAAGTGCATTCCAAGTCTCTCTTGATGTCTTGCATCCCTTGACATGAGGTAAAAGAAAATCGGAGGTTGAGTTTAGAATATAGGACCTTGCAAGTGCATCCTTCGAACACCAATTTGAAAGTCTTTCCTCTTCTTCATGTGATGGTTGCCCTTTGTTCCTCATCGTTGGTATAGCTTCATCTCCAGATGTGTATCCAAATAGATTCCTCCCTTGAAAATAAGCCTCCATCCTTAGAGACCATGATGGAAATCCATCTCCCATGTTGATTGACTATGCTCTGATACCACTGTGGAGAGAGATGATGGATGCAATCCAAAGATGAGTTGGTGCTGCTCCAACCAACTTCACACCAGCCAACTAAGACTTCAGAGTTGGTTAGTAGACCCTTTGAGCTTCCTAAATTCACAAATAAATCACCCAAGTGCTTTGGAACAAGTATCTCAAAAGTTTGAGTCAAGACAGACTAGTTGCAAAATGATTAACTCCCAAAACTTGCTATTTTTGTATATACACCTGTTGGAAAACATGAACAATGCTCTCAACCTGGTAGGAATTAGAAAAATTCATTTTGGATATAGCAAATAGACTCCGATAGCTTGCTAATCCAAGTTAAAACACTTCAATTCATCAACTGAGCAGTGAGAACAAGTTTTAGCAAAATCTGGAACATCCCTGCCATTCTCAGGGCCCTGCAGAGATAGACCAGTGAGCAGAAAAATGAAGATTTCTCACAAATGGTAAATCCAATGACTATGAAATTTTGTGAGCATAAACTAAACCTAAAGAGCTATCAATGCACTTTAAAACTTTGAAAACGGTTACGTATAGGCCGAGATATGAGCTTCTGAAGTTACTATTCTAAGTAAATATAACATAGAAGGAGTAAAAGATGAATGTATAGATTCACATAAGATTACAACCACATTGGCAATGAATATTTGCACAATGGGAGTAGAATGATAGAGCTATGGAGTAAGCTCTTCAATCTCTATAAATGAGTATGAAGTGGGCACGAATCAAGCTCTCCTTTGACGACTTCCTTCTTGCTCTTTTTATAGCTACTTTTGAAGGTAGTTTTGAATTTGAATTCAAATGATTTCACCTAAAAGTGATGCTAAGAATAAGGAAATATTCTCTGAGCTGATGGATTCATGGTTTTAGGTAGTTGGAGCCACGAATTTGCTCTTTACATCATGGATGACTTAAGCCATTCTTTCTTTTACAGTTACAAGAGATAAAATGTACTCATTTACAAGAGGTGTTCATATGTCTACACATATGACTACAAATGAACATAAATCAAATTATATCAAGCATGTAAGCTTGGGTAAAATGCACCAACATGTATGTATGCACGAACACGTATGACGAGGAGCAAGTGGACGTAGGGACAGGTGTGCATGCATACAAGCAAGTGTGCATGTGTACAACCAAGTGTGAGTGCGTACGGCCGAGTGTGAGTGCATACGACCAAGTGTGTGTGTGTGTGTGTGTGTGTCCGAGCATGCATGTCTGCATGCCTCTGGGTGTGCATGTGTGCGTGCTTATGGGCATGCATGTGTGCACATGCATACGTGTCTGCGTGTGTGTACGTGCATGCGTACGTGCCTCCCCACGTATCATAGTTGTTAGCAACATCCAAGGCAACGCATTGCTAATGTGTTAGCAACATAGCAATGTTTGGGGCTAGACATTGCTAAAACATTACGAACACAAATTCTTTCCTTTGGGTTTTTTTTTTTGGTACCCTAAGCTTCCTATAGCTAATATGAAGTCTTCTACACACAAATGAATATACACACATCTAAATTATGAATTAAAACTAGATGTGCAACATGTTGTATCATGTATGTATATTACACTTATGCATACATACATATTACATAGATACATGCATGCATGCATACACATACATACATATAAGTAGATACATGCATACATACACCATGCATAGTTATAATTACATACAAACATACATATGTAGTATAGGAAAGACATGGACATATATAGTATAGATTATTGAGTCTAGATTAGTCCCTACAACGGTGACGTGTGTCCTAAGTAGTCAGATCAATCATCATAGAAGAGTACCCTTGGTTTCATGGGAAATCCAACATATCTTACTATTTCAATGTGATAAGACCCATCAAGAAAATCATACACAAATGAATCTCTACACTTCTATAGCTTTTTATGTCTTCCTCATTCTCCATGTTTTATCGCATGTATTGTAAATTTTGGACATGATTTTAAATAATTTCTGATAGAGAAAATACACTTCTAGGTATCTTGTGGACTACAAAAAAAAAATGCATGAAAGCAACACATTACAAATGTAGCAACATTGCGAAGTTGCAAACCGTTCGCAACGCATTGCGATGCAAATATGCTACGTATTTGCATGTGTGCATGCGCACGTGTGCATGCATACGTATGTACATGTAAGTGCATGCATACATATATACATGCCTAAGTGCATAAATGCGGACATGCATGTGTGTGCACGCACGGACGAGCATGTGCCTGCCTACAAGCACCTGCGTGCCTGTATGCCTGCAGACGTGCCTGCAGGAGCACATGTGCCTGCGTGCAGATGCACGGACATGCGTGCATGTGTGCATGCCTGTGGATGTGCCTGTGTGCGTACATGCATACATACATATGCATGTATGCAAATACATACATGCATACATCATTCATCTACCAACATATATCTCATCCATCCATCTGAGCCCTTGCAAATTATATCCATGTTGTCAAACCTGATTATTATCAACAGTCCTTTTGGAAGTTTGAAGCCTTCCCTTAAACAGATTTACCAGGCACAATAGATTATTAGTAGCTGCACTGTTCGTACCTGGTAGCGCATGATTATCAAGTGGAACATTATAATGCTTGGTTCTTAGGCTTCCAAGAACCTGCATTATACACACACACACACACACACACACACACACACACACACACACACACACACACACACACACACACACACACACACACACACATGTAGTGTGTGTGTATATATGTGTGTAAATTTATACACATGACCTCCGGAAATGAAAGACTGGCCAGAGCTAAAATTCTACAGTGAAAGATTCCTATGTATGGAAAGGTATCAACCATCAGAACCCTGTGAATTCAATGAGATGTGAGTTTACCGTAGCCAAATGAATCTTTGCTAGATTCAAAAAAGGGGTGTGCGTGCAGACATCCTGCATGCAGATGTGTCTGCGTGCAGACGTACGTATATACATTTCACGTATGCATACGTACATACGCAAATACTACCATACATACATTATACATCTACAGACATTATATCTCATCCATCCATCTAAGCCCTTGCAGATTATATCCATGTTATCAAACCTGATTATTATCAATAGTCCTTTTGGAAGTTCTGAAGTCTTCCCTTGAGCAGATTTACCAGGCACAATAGATTATTAGATGCTGCACTTTTAGTACCTGGTGGCATATATTATCAAGTGGAACATTATAATGCTTGGTTGTCTAAACCCTTGCAGATTAAATCCATGTTATCAAGCCTGATCATTATCAATAGTCCTTTTGGAAGTTGTATATATATATATATATATATATATATATATATATAGAGAGAGAGAGAGAGAGACATATAGATAGATAGATAGATAGATACATGCATGCATGCACGCACGCGCGTGCGCACGCACGCACGCACGCACGCACGCACGCACGCACGCGCACACACACACACACACACACACACACACACACACACACACATATATATATATATATATATATATATATATATATATATATATATATATATATATATATATATATATATATATATATATATATATATATATATATTAAAATTCTACAGTGAAAAATTCCTATATGTGGAAAGGTATCAATCATCAGAACCCTGTGAATTCAATGAGATGTGAGTTTTCATACCCAAATAAATCTTTGCTAAATTCAAAAAAGGAGAATTTCACTTGTACTACAACTGCAAAAAAACCACATGTGAAGGTCTTAGAATTCAGGGCCACAAGTAAAATTTTAAATTAACAAGAAGCATTATGGGACAGTTTTTTTCTTATTCCATATTTTTGGAGTTAACAAGACATTTAAGAAAAGTGTTCATTATGGGGTTCAACCCTGTGTAGGCAGCCTCGCAGCTAACAGCCCCACCCAGTAGGATAACATTTCTGGACAACACGGTACATTTCGATGAGGACTGCATGATTCATTTGTACTCGCTTTACTCAAACATTCTTTACATCAGAACTTTGAATGTTCTTAAGCAAAAACTCTTTTGGCAAATGTTGATATACTGGATGGATCTGTGGTCCAGTAGATGGATCCACATGAACCCATTTGCGGCCCGATTTTCTGTTTTTTTCAAACCGAACTAGGCCTGGTACCAAGGCAAAGAGAGTGTGATCCCTGCCCATTCCAACATAATTGCCTGGATGGAACCGTGTTCCACGCTGTCGAATAATGATGTTCCCAGGAATAACTCTCTGAAATCCACAAGACCACATCTGATAAAGCTACCAACAGTGATAAAAGCAGAATGCATCGCCCAAAGTGATTTGAGATCTTCAACACGACTTACCTCACCACCAAATTTCTTCACACCAAGGTTTTTCGGTTTGGAATCCCTACCGTTGCTTGTAGATCCACCTGCCTTCTTTGTTGCCCATCTTTTAAAAAGCAAGTTCAGCCCACCAGCATTTGTCTCAACTACACATGTTCAAACATCATTCAAAAGATGAAACTCAAATACATTGAGGAGAAAGTAGAAAGACAGCTGCTACTCAATACCCCCCCCCCCCAAAGAGATTAGATAAGAACCTCATTGCATCATGAAGTTACTTTCAAGTCTAACACCCAGTGAAGAATGTAGTGAATCCATGCAACCTGAGGTATTGTAAACAATAATGTTGTTTCTCAACTCTAGTATGCTATCGCACGCCAGAAAAGAATGATTACTGTCTCACAATTTAGTCTTTTATGCATTGTAGATCAAATCTACCCTATACTGGACAAGGAATAAGTAGAACAAAAATATGTCACGACCCTGTACCAAAGCACAAGGTGAGGATAACTTACATGAGACAAACAGAAGTTCAACTCTTCAGAAGCCAAACATTGTCAATGAGGTGATAAAAGTCTCATCAATTTTGACGTATGAGGACCTCTACAGAACAATGATTAGACTCTAACTGTACCTTGATACTTCTCAATAATAAATAAAACACGATTCACATCGATGTATGATGTATCCATGAATTGTACACATCTTGCAAAATTAGAGCAGAGGCAACTTTCAAAAATTACGAACCCCAAATATAGTTCATGGTAAAAAAGAAGGAAAAAGCAGCCTCCATCATTAAGTAATTGTTGATGAAAAGAGGCAAATGTCAAACCAATAATTCACACGATGCCACTTTCCCAGATGACACTTCATAGAAAACAAGTGGTAGAAACTTAAGACTCAAAATGATGAAATGCATGTTTGAGGGCAAAAATTCTCCATGTAAGATTTATTTGCAAGTTTGCGGTGTGCATAATACAAACCGAGTTCCTACTAAAACAACAAAGATTATCGCTCCCTTTGAAGAATGGTATGCAAAGAAGCCCAAAATAGCTCACTTTCATCTATTTGGATACATGTCCTATGCATGCCCTGTAGCATCTCGAGTTCATTGCTTATGTAGTACAGGCTACTGCTTGTCTGAACCTCATACAATCGAACTTCTATAAATCCAGAATATTCATTTGCTGGGAATGCATCTTGTACCCATTGTTAGCTTATTCTTGCGTTGGGTTTGGATATTATTAGTGCCATTCAGGACCCTTCCTGCTAACAAGAAAAACTACAAGCCACACTTTGCATTAGAATGCAATGGGCAGATACAAGGCTCACTTCCCAGCCATAGAGCCAAACCAGGCTCACTTCTCTGGCCAAAAAGCATGCAGCCAACTGGGCCGTCACCACCACAACAGCCAATGTTCCATACTCCCACACCAAATCGAGTGTATGTAAGGCTCTGCCAAGAGCCAGGAATCCAAACATAGTAATCAAAAATGTCTCACAAATGAAACCCAAGTCCTATCTATAGAATTTTAACCAAGCATCCAAGTTCACACTAATCGAACATAACTATAGATGCCCATCCAGATGTCCCGTTGATGTCGGGAGGTAACATCACAGATGTAAAGGATGTAAGACCTTCCCTTTTATGTTTGATTGCTGTCCTGAACAATTTCCTAAATGATAAACTTGGGGTATCGAACCTTACCCCAAACGTAAGGTGCATTCCTTAAGAGAAATTAATATACACACACACAGATATATATGTATGTATGTGTGTGTGTCATTCCAGCCCACACATCAGCCACGGGTGAGTACCCAGCAGACCATTACCCAGTTTTCTCAGCGAGCTGAGCTACATCAGAGAGGTCCATCTATAGGGCTCACACTCCACCAGGCAGCAGCACAGAGAGCACGGCGCCGACCACGCATGGGCGGATATCATCGACCACGACTATATCAGGAGGATATCTCACGCATCAGGACAGCCTATGACCACATGATGGAGCATAGGCGTACCACCACCCCCTGGGCTGTCTTCCTTCAGGAGGCACTCAGACCACCCCCGATGTACCACATACTACACCCTCCTCCACCCATTCACCAGTAGCTAGGGTGTTTTATTCACACTTTTACTCACATGGGTCCCCCATGTATTAGGTGGCCACTATCTGCAGAGTCAGAGCCACGTCTCCCAGCCTTTTCCAGTCTTATATAGCTTTGTGTAGCGATATACTTTTTATTTCATTTCATCCTCTACACAGGGTTACTACACTTGTACATGGTTTTTGTCTCATAGGCCAAGTTTGGCCTCCAGAAGACGTTAATATGACTCTCTCTCTCTCTCTCTCTCTCTCTCTCTCTCTCTCTCTCTCTCTCTCTCTCTCTCTCTCTCTCTCTCTCTCTCTCTCTCTCTCTCTCTCTCTCTCTCTCTCTCTCTCTCTCTCTCTCTCTCTCTCTCTCTCTCTCTCTCTCTCCACCTTCTCATGAGTAGGGATTGTGCCACCGCGTGGAGGGCACTACGTGAGCCACGTCCACCTACACCCATAGCCGATCCTTCGACTTGGCACACCTACGCCCAGAGGTTATATGACGTCCCAGGACAGCCACCATTACCGATTCCTTCCACACCGCGTCCGGTGATATCCACCCTCTTCACAGCAGGCATGGTACGACAGGCCATCCATAGGCTACAGCATGGCCGTTCAGCAGACCACACGGGGCTACAGGGAGAGCACTTTATATACGCAGCAGATGTAGTTTCCCACTTGATCGCCCATCTCTTCAACCGTGCTTTGGTTGAGGGATTACCCGACTCATGGACTATGCATACCATTACGCCTATCCATAAGTCCGGCGATATGATGGACCCAGGGAACTACAGGACTATTATGATAGGCCATATCCTGGCCAAGATCTATGGGGCAGTACTAGAGGCAGAGCTCAGTACACACGCTGAGGCAGCGGGGATCAGAGCACCCGGCCAGGCAGGCTTCCGCCGCACTTTCTCCACCATCGACCACATCTTCGTGCTTCGTTGCTTGATTGAGAGTGCGAAGGCGAGGAAGCAGAGACTATACTGTTGCTTTGTGGATTTCCGCAAAGCCTTCGACATGGTCCCTCGAGAGAGACTACTACGGAGGCTCCAGGAGTTACAGCTTCCATCAGACATGCTATGGGCCATCCACGATTTGTATGCACGAGTCACAGGCAGGGTACGCTGCCCCGGCGGTCTATCAGACAGCCTTGTTAGCACCATTGGTGTGAAACAAGGTTGCCCCCTCTCACCCACTCTCTTCGGTCTCCACATCGACGAGATCACGGAGTATATACAGCGAGCAGGAGGGAGAGGAGGAGACATCGGAGGTACGCCAGTACATATCCTATTATATGCTGATGACATTGTCCTGCTCTCAGAGTCACAGGAGGGGTTGCAATCACATTTACAGGCGCTCGATACCTTTTGCATGGAGAGAGGACTCACAGTGAACCTTGGCAAGACCAAGGTCATGATCTTCCATACCTCCAGGACAGTACGCCATCGCGCCTCTTTCACAGCAGCTCGAGGACAGATAGAGGTAGTGGACTCCTACGTCTACCTAGGTATCACCTTCTCGGGCAGCACAGGGGTATTCTCCATGGCACAGGCTGCGAGAGATAGATTGACGCGAGGTTATGCGGCACTTGCAGGATTGGAGAGACGCTGCTTTCAGACACATTTTCAGGAGCCCCGGACTAAGGGGTGGCTCTTTGACACTCTAGTGACACCCACATTGATGTACGCAGCAGCAGTATGGGCACCAGGGATCACAGAGGCGATGTGGACGCAGATTGAGAGGCCCCAGATCACCATGATATCACGCTTGTTGCGCAGCAAGCCCTCCGTTCCACATGACATTATACGAGCTGAGCTTGGCACACCACCGATGCTAGTGGAGGCCCTCTTCCAGTTGGTGACCTTTATTCTGAGAGTCAGAGAGCTCCCCACTAGCCGACTCACCAGGCTTGCATTTGAGAGCTCTAGACATTTGGCAGAGACAGGGCATGAGAGAGTATGGTATGCACAGACTTACTGATGGTTAGCAGACCATGGCATGAGCATTACGGATCTCCCCCCTTTTCAGTATGACCTCTCTTCCCCCCACATTACCCTCTCTCGTTCAGAGAGGAATAGGATCATCCGTCAGGACCTACTACAGATACACGTCAGGGAGACATGGATAGCACCACGGGAGCCTCTTCCCACAAAGAGGCAACACTACAGAGAGCACTTCCTAACTGTGACAGCGAATGGTTTCATTCAGAGACCACGATACATGGATACATATATGGCACCAGCTCAGAGAGTGGCCATTCGGCAACTCAAAGTATCATCACACCAGCTCGAGATTGAGATTGGGCGAGCCACACATACCCCATGAGCGATTATGCAGGATATGTAGAGACGAGGTGGAGGACGAGGAGCACTACACATGTAGATGCCAGGCATATGAGGACATCAGAGACCGCTACCCACAGCTCTTCAGGGGGCCTAGAGAGATCAGGGCTTTATTGGGGACAGAGGACCAGCGCCCTCTAGGTCGTTTCCTAGTAGAGCTCAAGCACCACCGCGCATCACTCCTCCAGAAGCAGATGGAGATACACCTGCCCCCCCCCCCCCTCAGACTCGTATTACAGATTTTTTCAGACCCACATACACTCGAGGGCCAAGCTCGATGCAGGGTGTCACATTACACAGAGCAGAGGAGCTTAGACGACAGCGTCGACGACCGAGACCCCTTGTCCGGAGAGCTCGTCCACATCAGAGAGAGATTCAGGCGATTCACGCACGCCATGACATGGAGATACAGAGACGTAAGCAGCGCACCCCTATCGATTTGGACGCCCAGAGCATTTTGAGGATCGCCATGATGCCTTACCCACCGATGCATTATATCCTACACCCACTCCAGGCATTTAGGGGGTTGTGACACCATCGAGCCTCCCCTCCCTATGCATATCATGTTTGTATCTCACCCATTGAGCATATAGAGTGCATACCCATAGCACCCCACACCCTTGATGCCAGCTACTATCCCTCCTTTTATACCCGTTTGTAGTACTCACACTTTATTTTCGTTTTGGATCACAGTGGATTGGATCATAGTGATGTATATGTTTTGTCTCATAGGCCAATTTTGGCCTCTAATAGACGTTAAAAAGTCTTTCTTTCTTTCTTTCTTCTCTCTCTCTCTCTCTCTCTCTCTCTCTCTCTCTCTCTCTCTCTCTCTCTCTCTCTCTCTCTCTCTCTCTCTCTCTCTCTCTCTCTCTCTCTCTCTCTCTCTCTCTCTCTCTCTCTCTCTCTCTCTCTCTCTCTCTCTCTCTCTCTCTCTCTCTCTCTCTCTCTCTCTCTCTCTCTGAGTCACAGGAGGGGTTGCAGTCACATTTACAGGCGCTCGATACCTTTTGCATGGAGAGAGGACTCACAGTGAACCTTGGCAAGACCAAGGTCATGATCTTCCATACCTCCAGGACAGTACGCCATCGCGCCTCTTTCACAGCAGCTGGAGGACAAATAGAGGTAGTGGACTCCTACGTCTACCTAGGTATCACCTTCTCGGGCAGCACAGGGGTATTCTCCATGGCACAGGCTGCGAGAGATAGATTGACGCGAGGTTATGCGGCACTTGCAGGATTGGAGAGACGCTGCTTTCAGACACATTTTCAGGAGCCCCGGACTAAGGGGTGGCTCTTTGACACTCTAGTGACACCCGCATTGATGTACGCAGCAGTAGTATGGGCACCAGGGATCACAGAGGCGATGTGGACGCAGATTGAGAGGCCCCAGATCACCATGATATCACGCTTGCTGCGCAGCAAGCCCTCCGTTCCACATGACATTATACGAGCTGAGCTTGGCACACCACCGATGCTAGTGGAGGCCCTCTTCCAGTTGGTGACCTTTATTCTGAGAGTCAGAGAGCTCCCCACTAGCCGACTCACCAGGCTTGCATTTTGAGAGCTCTAGACATTTGACAGAGACAGGGCATGAGAGAGTATGGTATGCACAGACTTACCATGGTTAGCAGACCATGGCATGAGCATTACGGATCTCCCCCCTTTTCAGTATGACCTCTCTTCCCCCCACATTACCCTCTCTCGTTCGGAGAGGAATAGGATCATCCGTCAGGACCTACTACAGATACACGTCAGGGAGACATGGATAGCACCACGGGGGCCTCTTTCCACAAAGAGGCAACACTACAGAGAGCACTTCCTGACTGTGACAGTGGATGGTTTCATTCAGATACCACGATACATGGATACATATATGGCACCAGCTGAGAGAGTGGCCATTGGGCAGCTCAGAGTATCATCACACCAGCTCGAGATTGAGATTGGGCGAGCCACACATACCCCCAGGGATGAGCGATTATGCAGGATATGTAGAGAGGAGGTGGAGGACGAGGAGCACTACACATGTAGATGCCAGGCATATGAGGACATCAGAGACCGCTACCCAAAGCTCTTCAGGGGGCCTAGAGAGATCAGGGCTTTATTGGGGACAGAGGACCAACGCCCTCTAGGTCGTTTCCTAGTAGAGCTCCAGCACCGTCGCGCATCACTCCTCCAGCAGCAGATGGAGATACACCTGACCCCCCCCCCCCCTCAGACTTATATTACAGATTTTTTCAGACCCACATACACTCAAGGGCCCAGTTCGATGCGGGGTGTCACATTACACAGAGCAGAGGAGCTTAGACGACAGCGTCGACGACCGAGACCCCTTGTCCGGAGAGCTCGTCCACATCAGAGAGAGATTCAGGCGATTCACGCACGCCATGACATGGAGATACAGAGACGTCAGCAGCGCACCCCTATCGATTTGGACGCCCAGAGCATTTTGAGGATCGCCATGATGCCTTACCCACCGATGCATTATATCCTACACCCACTCCAAGCATTTAGGGGGTTGTGATACCATCGAGCCTCCCCTCCCTATGCATATCATATTTGTATCTCACCCATTGAGCATATAGAGTGCATACCCATAGCACCCCACACCCTTGATGCCAGCTACTATCCCTCCTTTTATACCCGTTTGCAGTACTCACACTTTATTTTCGTTTTGGATCACAGTGGATTGGATCATACTGATGTATATGTTTTGTCTCATAGGCCGATTTTGGCCTCTAATAGACGTTAAAAAGTCTTTTTCTCTCTCTCTCTCTCTCTCTCTCTCTCTCTCTCTCTCTCTCTCTCTCTCTCTCTCTCTCTCTCTCTCTCTCTCTCTCTCTCTCTCTCTCTCTCTCTCTCTCTCTCTCTCTCTCTCTCTCTCTCTCTCTCTCTCTCTCTCTCTCTCTCTCTCTCTCTCTCTCTCTCTATATATATATATATATATATATATATATATATATATATATATATATATATATATATATATATATATATATACACACACACACAAACACACACACGTATGTATATATGTGTGTGTATATGCACACACACATACACGTGTGTGTGTACACACACGTGTATGTATGTGTGTGTGTATATACAGTGTACACACACATACACATACACGTGTGAGTGTGTATACACACACATACACATACACGTGTGAGTGTGTATACACACATATATACATACATGTGTGTGTAATATGTATGTATGTATGTATGTATGTGTGTGTGCATAGTAAAAAAAATCTCACGATTTTTTAAAATAAAAATCGTAAAATTCGTGATCGCGATTTAAATCGCAAACAGCGATTTTTATTCCGATTTTGGCCAAAAAAATCGTCGAGGGTTTTATGTTGTTCGATTTTCGCTTGAGAGTGGTCTTTGGTCTATTTGATGCGCGCGAGAGTCTTCATTCGCGCGCGCGCGAGAGAGAGAGAGAGAGAGAGAGAGAGAGAGAGAGAGAGAGAGATTATATTCAGCTTTGACTCTTGAGTATTCAAATTTCAGCTTGCCTCTTGAGTCTTGTTCTTGAGAGAGAGCCTTCGATTTTCAGCCATAAATTTTGAGTGAGATTTTCAGCCCCTTGCAATTTGTCCTCTTGAGCCTTGATCTTTTGAGTCTTATCATCATGGGAAGAACTCCTAATGTTATTCGCAACCATGTGAAAGAGCTTGGCAAGAACACATGGCAATGCAAGTATTGCATGGGGTTTACACGGGCACTGCATCTCGTATCAAAGCTCATCTACTTGGCTTAAAAGGTGGAGGCATTGGAAAATGCACTTTTATTCTTCCAAGGATTGTTGAGGAGCTAACTACTCAACTTCAATTGAGCGAAGGGGTGGGTAAGATGCCAATTGGTTCATCTTCATTGTCACATAGCAATGAAGAGCAAACCAATCCCATTGATGTCATTGATTATACCCCTAGTTCATCCAAAAGGCCCCGCACTGAGAGCATTAGCTTAGTGAACATCTCTGAGGATCCTAGACCCAAGATTCCAGAGAGCAATATATTTGTGAAAGGTAGCATGAGGGCTGGAATACAGAAACAATCAATGAATGAAGCAACCAGAGAGAGAACCAAGCTCTT